>JAHDVE020001335.1:0-99386 GCA_022606495.2 Halesus radiatus
CATTTTTAAATAAGTTTGGGGATTAATTATCACAGTATTATTACAAATTATAAGTGCATCACACAGACTTAACACGTGTAGTTTATTCATCATATTATCAAACTGATAATGTGATGAAGCCCCTTATTAAGTACCAAAACAGTGTACCATTAGCACAGGTGACAATAAGGAGTTAATTTATGTACTTACTTATAATATGTTTTCAATCTTTCGCTTGTTTGTCATTTGTTTTATTATTATTTTTGCCAGATAATGATTGTTGTTTATTCTAACACTTTAATTATTAATATTTTTTTAACATTCATTTACGAAAGTTTTGGGCATATTGTTTGCAAATCGCTTTTATCAGACATTTTGTACTTTTTGGATAAATTCGTTAATTCGGTTCACTTAATATCATTAATAATATTTAAAGTCAATACTTAAGATAATATTTAGTTTTCCTTCGCTAAAATTACGCATATTTCTCAGTTGAATGACAGCTGTCATCCGAGAGAACCGGAACCGCAGTTAATCAAAAGATCTTTAAACCAAATGATAAGGATAGTGTCTTATCCTTAAAAAGAACTGCAATCTGGACAGATCTGTACGGCGCTCTATTTTCCCTGCCTACTCCTGTTGTTAAAATACAGTTATAGAATGATTTGAGAAATTACGTTTAATATATCTTAACTAGCAAAATCATGATTATATAGATCCATCATCGATGATTCACGACAGTAATCGTGATCATTACGAGAAACTGTTATAACGAAAACATCGTTGCGGATTTCTCGCAATGTTACTTCGTGATGGCGATCTAGACGTTAGAATGTTCAACTTCTAAACGTCTAAACGTTCAGTGTATAATGTTCAGAGATACAGCGATGGCTGTGTCACGATTTGTCACAGATTTGAGTCGGTCTCTAAACGAAGCTTGAAAGTAGTGCGAAGTCAAATTACGGCACATCTGCGTGTTGACTTCGCCCCAGTTTCCCAGTCACTGTTTGGAAGTTTCAACCTATCTTCATTTCGTGATTTAAATTAGATTATACGTCTTCGAAAGCTGCAATGTTACTTACCTGCTTCTTTTCAAATTCTATTTAACAATTTTTTTTAACCACATCAATGATATACGTGGGTCTAATTGGACTTGAGTTCAAATATGTGGTGATTTTATTTTTTTCAATTTCTTCAAAGATTGCTATTCAATTTGTATTTTAATTTGTCTGTTCTTACATTATTGTGTTCTAATTTTTATCATTTGGCTATACTTGACATTATTATTTTTAGTATTCCATATATTCCTGATGGAGAAAGCATCGCTTTCGAAACATGTAGATATCTGTATATATTAATAAAGTTATAAACAATAATTATTTGCCTGAAACACTCATCCAAATTGAAAAAACCTTCCGAGAAAAGATAAATGTCGCCGACAGGACTCGAACCTGCACCCTTCTGATTGCCGGTTAGATGCTCTACCGTTGATAATAATTATTGTTTATAAAATTAATTGTTACCCTTTGCGCTATGCACAAAAATCTTGTCTTAAAAACTTTAGTTTATCAATTAATATTAATAAAGTGGTGAATACAAAGTAAATTTATTTATTGAAATATTACATTAACATCAAGTGATAACACATTTACTGATTTAGAAACCACAGTACCATTAATTTGATTTTTTTTTAAACTAAGTACATTTAACTATCCTTAGAAAGAAAAAAAAGAATTCAAATAGAAAAAAAAATAACAATCTACCTTATTCATTTTTTTATATAGAAATGTTATTACTGAAGAAAACATGGTTTTGAATATGATGCCAAACTTTAAAAAATATGAAGTTACAACAATTTTGGCATGTTGCAGGCATATTCAAGTGAACTCTACATATATGTATTTCAAATTTTGAGTAGGTAATTTTAGATTTATTGCCTTATTTTTTTATTTAAAAAAAAATAAATTTAAGGTATACCCACACGGGTCAAATATGACCCGAGAGAGGACGCCAACGAGGACGAGGACTCCGAAAATCACAATCGATGTTGGATGCGAGTGCACCTAAATTGAAAAAAAAAATTAAATTAACAGAAAAGAAAAAGATAACGGTAGCAGCTGGGACTCGAACCCAGGACCCCATTGTCTTTCCGGGACCATGGGAAGTCAACAGATGTCCCATATAAAAAAAAAATCGGATAGGTGCATCCAAGACACTATCTAATGATTAAAAATAAATTCGGGTTAGAATCTCGTAGCCATAAAAAGTAGCAGCCAACATATGTCGGAATTAATTGAATATGATAATAGTTCGTAAGAAATCCAGGTATGATACCGATAAGCATGACGGGACTGATTGGGGTAGCCGTAGCTCAGTGGATTAGAGCGCAATGTCCCGGATAGAACATGAGGTCCTGGGTGCGAGTCCCAGCTGCTACCTTTATCTTTTTCATTTCTCTGTTTGTGAAAAATGAAATAGATTTTTTTTTAAATTTCTATTTAATTTTGATATTAAGGTAAGGTATAAATATGAAGAAAAAAAAACATATATCTTGTAGAATTTTTGTTCATAGTCCTCCTTACTAGGAAACTTCCATATTTGAACTACAAGATTTGGGTAGGGTATTTTCAGTAACTTCTATGACATTGTCATAAGAATACAAGTCAGTTTTTCTTCTGTTAATTCCTTAAGCCGAATTTTGCTGGACTTAATGCAATTATTGATTGAATTACTTTGTTTGATAAAAAGTGGGAGTTTTTTTGTATAATTTTACAGCTAAAAAGTTATAGCTTCTTTATCCAAAAGTAGTATTACAATTAGCTACTACATTTAGCTTGTGAAGTTGCTTTACTCTGGTATTATGATTATGAGGAGTGATATCCAGTTTGTCCTTTTTGAGATGATGAACCAGAATATTTTTGACAATTATTAAATTGATTAATTGGGTTTAGGTTAGGTTGTCGGGATAGGATAATACCTACATTTCATGGATTATGTTTCCACCACGCATGCAATAAATTCTTTTTCTCCGGTGCTCAGCACGCAAGAAAACGATGCGGGTAATCTGGAGAAAACGATGGTTAGATAACTCCAAGAGAAATGCAGCAAATTATGCCCCGTCTGATGAAAGTAACGCAATGGTAGCCTCATTTCACTGCTCACCGTTCAGTGTTCTTCACTGACACTGAACGGATAATCCCTAGAAAGTGGAAATGTGATTTATAATCCTTACGAATTTTAATGAAAATTGAGTGATCAAACAATGTGAGCATCCTCTTCAGGTTGCATCCCCGATTTTGGTCGTCGGCTCATAAAGCTGAGTGATACGTAAATCAATCTTATCAATATTACTCAATAATATTATCTTTTTATTAGTACTCAATTTTAAATTCGTTTTTTTTCATCATAGCACCAACCAGTATCTATCAAATACATATACATAATTGTTTACTCTATAATATTTGTTTTTCTCATCTCTTCATAAGTACTTAACTATTATACTATACTCAAATTATCTGGTATACGTGAACGATTACAGTTTTTTTTTTCTTATCTCTTTGAACTTAACTATTATACTGTACTCATATTATCTGGTAGACACGATTGTTTTTTTTCTGTACTATTCTTGACATCTCTTTATACTTAATTAATACACTTTTTTCTAAATATATTATATTAACATACTATGCCAATACTAGCTTTTTTCACTTCTATTTTTTTTATAATAGCACTTAATAAGAACTAAACTTGTCAATTTGAATGTCCTAAAATGGGATTTGTTCCCAGTTAGGCAGTCTAAATATACCTACCGTCTTAAAATTATAAAATGAATCATATTTTTTTTTTTTTTAAAGAAAGACAAATAATCCCTGGTTACGAAAAACCTGACAATATTTGAAAATCTCCTACTACCATCACAGTAAGCGGAAGATGTTGGTTGTGTCGTAATGAAGGACTCAGTCAGCCGAGGAATTAAACTCACGACGTCTGGGTGAGACTCAAATGCGATGCCAACTCACCCACTGACTGGACTGACATTTGTATATTTATCATTATTTTTTAATATAATTTTTATCCTGATGAGGAAAGATTTGCTTTCGGAACATGTTAAATACGGATACATGAAGTTCGCAGATATCAGTTTTATTTCGTATCAATATAGATGTACCTACAGATCACACTTCTAGGACTTGTCTGTTCAGTGTTCACTGGCAACTTGGAAAATGGAAATCAAGTCTGACCCCATTCTCTGATACTAGATCCATTTCGCTGTCTATTTGAGGCTGTGGCGATGGTAGATATTAGATGGTAGGTGTTATGGTAACTTGACGGATGATCTTGAATTAATTAAACTTGTCTAATATAATGACAGTGTTTCTAAGTTTCCTCCATCTGCTTCCGTCGTTGTGCAGATGGCTATGTTATTTTAAATTCCAGATGTATTTGATAACAAAGTTTTCAAGGCGAATGAAATTATATATATTTTTAAAAAATGTATGTAACAAACTTAACATTATGTCAATAAAACCATATATACTCGAAAACAGTACTACTTTACATTCATAAAAAAAAAGAAAAACAACAAATAAAAACAATCACACATATTACAAACACCAGATCTAAGAGAGTAAAAAACACATACAACGAGGAATCATAAACACAACATTTGGACAAAAAACTTCTTATACTATGGTACTAAACTCCATAACAAAATCTCACTATTCATTAAAAATCACAACAGCCATAATAAATTTAAAAATCAATTAAAACACTGGATACGATACATGGGTAGATCTGAAATGAAAATATATTAACACCGAAACCACTCAACTGCACTTAAAACATATCACCTTTGAATCACTATTTTTTGTTCGTCATCCATATCAATTTAATATAATGTAATTTAATATTTTGTAAATGAAATCCTCAGCACGGGAAATTCCATGAAGGATATCATTATTTGTTATTTTATTATATTATATATATAAACAATAGGAAAATAACAATAATAAATACACTGGCTCGAAACATACAGATACAGTAGAAATACATGACAACGTATTACTAGATATACCTACAACAGAATCTGCAAAGCTTGACAGCTATCAGAACAGAGTTTGTATCTACGAGTATGACAAATGGTTTTCCAAAGAGCATTTTAAAAAATAAGGTCTCAAAACAACATTTTGAGATTTGTTTGAATTATTTTAGGCTCTGTGGTTCCTCTTCGAATTTATCTTCTCTTCCTATTCTTATGATGGAGGAGAGTCGGTTGAGGTCAACGTGGGATGCTGAGGTTATTCAGTCAGTGACGGCATCGGGGGTCACTTGGCTCAACACAGGTGAATCATTTAGGCACAGCGACTGACCGCACCGGGTGCTATTTAGCGAGTCGATGTCCACAGCCTGAATGTATCTCCATTTACCATTATTTTGAGATAACTGATTTTAAATTGTTGAATTTCTTGAAACTTAATATAGGTAGAATAATGTGATTTAAAGAAACTATTTTTTAACACATTTTCATATAAAGCTGTAACTTTGGGATGTGACATTATAATTTTAAAAATAAAACAACAACTTTGTTTACATTGCTTTTATTTATGATATATTTTTGCCAACCAGTTTCGCCACTACCGTAGCTTCTTTAGCTTGCTCATTCAATATTGTCGTGAATTCGAAGAAACGTTTAATCGGTGCATGCAAAGATCTAGTACGCTCTCTAAACTAATTTATATCGCTTCGATAAGATCTACATATGTACCGATGGTATCTTATTATCTACATTGGTTTAATGTCGTGTCATTTAATGGAAAGGAAGATATGCTGTCAACGTTGTATTATGCAGTGACCTATTTTGCCTCGGAGTAAAATAACTAAATAATAATAATATTAATTGTCGTTTTATTATCTTTTTTTTAATGTCAAATAAAAAATTATTATATCCACACTGGGATTTCCCGTGCTGAGGAATTCATTTCAAAATATGAAATTATTAATAATTGTAAGGTGAGGTGTTTTAATCGCAGTTGAGTGATTTCGGTGCTAGTCTGTATTTGGTGTTAATATATTTTCTATTTCAGATCTCCCTGTGTAACGTATCCAGCGTTTGTTCAAAATATTTTTAGATAAGGAGATATTAACATTACTCTACTAAGCATGGAATGAAAAGCTGATAATATTTGAGGAACCAGATGGTTAGAAGTATTAAATTATTGTATATTATTATATATATATGACGGTCTCCATGGTCGAGGGGTAAGGCTCTCGACTATGAATCCGAAGGTCGCGGGTTCAAATTCCGGCATGGGCAAGTAATTTTTTTTTAGTTAATTTGTGTTGTTTCACAATTAATTAATTAAAAATAATGTATAGTATATTTGCGGGACGTTACAGAGTGGTAGATGCTGTCAGTATCGCCCTGGTGAAAGACCACCATTCAGAATAGAAACGTTGCTTGAAATGACTTTTGCTGTGTTTGGTGACCAGATCTGAATAGCCAGGTATTTCCGCACTTTCCTCTCCCCCATCTCCTTCACTTCCTCAATACCTTCAGCATTACACCATACCCCAATTGGGGATGCCATAGTCTCACTGGCTCCAGGCGGTTGAGAGCACCTGCGACTCGTGTGTGGTACTAACCTAAAATTAAAAAAAATACTTTTTACTAATACGGTATTTTACTTAAATTGGTCGCACGCCCAGCTCGCCCCTCGCCTCCTTATTTTTGTTTCTTTCCCTTTGCGTGTTATTGTATCTATATGTATTCTTTCCTCTGTTAATAGAACCATTGTATTCAGTTTACTTTCTTTTCTTCACCTAGCATGTTTTGACATCTCTATGCATTATTTGCTCTGTGAGTAGAACCAGTTGGGGCTCGTGACTTTTGAGTGAGCTAGAGCCCCACCTACCATCTAAATGTTCTTACAACAAAATTGTAATTTAAAAAAAAAAAAAACATTTTCGACTTCAACAGCATCAATAACGTCGTATTTTTCAATTTTAGCACTCTAGCTCACTCAAAAGTCACGAGAGCCGCCACGGAGTAGAACCATGGTAATCAGTTTAAATGCTCTTCTGAAAAATAATATTGTGACGTTTGAGGTTTTCTTTCCAAGGTCTTGTTTTCCATCATAGCGGGACGTCATCTTCACAGCTTTAAACCTAGGTTAGGTAGGTACTCTGGAATGACTTAATTCGCGTTAAGATCGACTAACCTTGGTCTCTGAAAGACGGAGACATTGGCATTCACGGCGGGCAAGATGGCGGCGAGGAAAGTGGGCCATATCGACGCGTAACACTTTCTTCGTAGCATTAATTACACGTGACGGGGGAACTGAAGACAATCTGCACACGGTGGGGAATAAATATTTAATGGTGTTCTGTGATTGGTTGAAGTGGGGTTTGAATTCTTTATTTTGGGGATTGAGCTAACTTTTTGAACTGTCTTTGAAGATATGACATTGAAACACACGAAAACACAATAGTAATATTACTATTGGGGTTTATCTTGTTAGACAAATGGTGGAACTTTAGTAACTCCCAGCAGATTCGATTCAATTAAATGATTAAAAGTTTTATACTTTTAAATTTAGTTTACGTATATTTGAAATTGGTCTATTTGAACGTTATTATTTTTCTATGTTTATTATATGTCTATTCTTGTAATTATTTCTCACTATACAATGTATACTGATGAGGGAAACTTCGCTTCCGAAACATATTTAGTATTTGTATATTAAATAGTGGTTTAAATAAAATATTATATTAATTTTATTTAAAATTACGTTATAAAGTGATTTAACATTTATCGACGTACTGATTAAGTGTTATTTTGTATAAACCACTATTTAATTAGTAAATATAAACACGTTTCGAAACAGATGGTTCCCTCGTCAGGATACAAAGAAAGTCTTAATTATTTAATTGAAAATGATGCAATGAAGTGATTTTCCCTCACTTGAAGAAGAAATTAACATCGGATTGGTGAGCACCGCCGGTATTGTGATAATAATTAAAACATTCGAGAAATTCTTATGTCCGAAGCCGGAAACCAAAATGGTGATAAATGCGAAGAATATTTAGTTTAATGCTTATTCTCACTTTTGTTATAATGTTCCACCTATTAGAAACATCACTAACTGCGTTATCGTAAAAAGGTTGATAAATTTCTAATAATAATCAAAAACACTTTCACCAAGGCTCTAAAAATAGAGCTAGCTTAAATTGACAATAAAAGGTTCACGTTGATCGGTCGGTAGCTGAAAAGTTGCAAAATGCATCGGGTTCCTACCCAAACGTCGTGGGATTAATTCCCTTCGCTAGCAAAGTCCTCCTGTCCTCCACCATTGCACAAGTAACATTTTCAGGTTATTACGATGGTAATAGTAATTTTTCAAATATTTTCAAGTTATTCGTAAAACGGGAATGTGTGGGTGTCTTACAAAAAAAAAAGATTTCGGACTGATCGGATTTCAAATTCAAGAGACGAAAAGACGTTTCGGTAATGTTGGATAGATTTAAAAAAATATTTAAAATTCGACAGCAAAATAGAATAACCTCGTAACTTCGCTTTTGGATGGTTGCTTTTGATAAACATATTCTCTTCGATGACGTTCAACTCGTGAACGGCACAAGGAGGTAATTTTTTTTATACTCCGATTCAAAATTTTCTTTAGCCAACATTTTTCACTTCTTTTAATGAAAAATAAATCATAAAATTCAGTAAATCCCTTCTGAACCATTACAACGTATTTTTATTCGTAAAAACTTAAAACACTGTTCTTTAGAAACCCAAAAAGGTACGTACTAACTTATACATAACGAATTATTATAAAATACTATCTGAAGTATCCGGCGTTGCCAGGAGTTATTAATAGTTTGGAGCAAAGTTTTATAATTCCTAACCCTACCCCCACTCTTACTCCTACTCCTACTCCTACTCCCTACCCCTACCCAGTAGTTTTCCTTTTATTTTGAACGTCAAATGTGCAAAATTTTATCAAGAAGTAATAAAATTTGGCTTTAAGGGTGGGAAAGGGGGATGGGAGTGGTTTTTGTAAATCTCGTGTAGACAGTAACATTCCTCTTGTTTTATTGGTCAAGTGTGCAAATTTTCATCTGTCTAGGAATAAAACTGTAGAATTGTAAACAAAACAAACACGCTTTATCGTGACATTCTCTTTGTATAATAGAAGAAGATGTCAGATGTCCATACTGGGTGTAGTTTACCGCCTTGCCGCTACAGTAATCTCCCAGTAATAGTGACTTCAGATCGCTCCAACGGCGAAAGTAGGTCCCAGTGAGAAAATCGAAACAAAACCTTCTTGAAAAAGATTCGCTGCTTCCAGCGGTTAGATCATTAACGCCATTTACGCTAGAATTATTTGAGGTTATGCCGCCGCCATTTTGTTATGTTTTTATTATTATTTATTTCATACTTTCTCCGGCCGGTGACATAGTTGATAGTAATTTATTACCGTTTTATCGGATATCGTTGCTTTATGTTATCCGTTAGTAGGTTTTCTTCAAGATCAAGCTCATTTTGTGAATATCATTTCTGGGTGAAGTATTTTCGACCTCCTCTTCTTATGGTCATTGACTAATTGGAGGTTAAGAATTGAAAGAGGCAATTACTCATATGACGAAATTGAAGTAACTCTAAACCTTTTTTTCTCCTTTAGAAGACCTCAGAAACAAATACTATCTCATAATAATATGGACAGATAATTTTTTTTCAATCTAATTCAATTTAATATATTGATCGAGCGGTTTAGGAAGTACCTTTCCTTCGTCAGTATAATAAAAATAATACTACCTTCTTTTTTTTATAACAAAATAATAAATAATGATATCCTCACTGGGATTTCCCGTGCTGAGGATTTCATTTACAAAATATTAAATTGCATTACATTAAATTGATATGTATAATGAAAAAAAAAATTCTAAGGTGATGTGTTTTAACTGTAATTGAGTGGGTTCGGTGTGAATTTGGATTTTTAAAAAAAAAATTTATATGAATACCGCACAAGAGTCCCAACTGCTCCTAACCGTCTGGAGCCACTGAGACTATGGCATCCCCAATTGAGCAATGTTGTGAGGCTGAAGGTATTGGGGAGGGGAAGGAGAAGGGGACGAGGAAGAACCTGGCTACTCAGATCTATCTACCAAACACGGCTAAAGGCCATTTCAAGCAACTTTTCAATTCTGAATGGTGGTCTTTCACCAGGGCGATACTGAGAGTACCTTCCACTCTAGAACGTGCGCGAATATACTATATATATATATATATATATTTTTTTTTTTAATTGTGAAACGACACAAATTAATTAAATAAAATTTCTCCGGGATTTGAACCAGCGACCTTCGGATTCGTAGTCGAGAGCCTTACCCCTCGACCATGAAGGCCGTCAAAAAAGGATCTGGTGTTAATATATTTTCTATTTCAGATCTCCCTATGTAACGTATCCAGGGTTTTATTTGATTTTTTAAATTTATTATGGTTGTTGTGATTTTTAAAGACGGTGGGATTTTGTAGTAGAGTTTAATTAAAGCTAACTATATATTTTTTTTGTAATTAAAGACAAAAATTCCCAGATAACAACCCACTTACTAAAATTCCAACTAAATCACCTATTCCTTATGCAGGTGGCGAAAAGGTTGAAATTCCCTCTTAAAACATTTAAAAAATATATATATATATTCTTGGACTTATGGTCGAGATTTGATTTTTCATATCTCCGGCCATGGGGCATATATTCCAAAACGGTTTTCGATTTTATAATGAGAATGATTGCCAGAATGTGATTCCGTGAAATATTCCACAAAAAGCGACAATCGCCAATTTTTTATTTTATTTTCTAGACTCTTTTCAAGGTTGGGGTCGAGATTTGATTGTGCGTATCTCCGGCCCTATGGTATAGATTTGAAAACGGTTTTCGATTTTGTTATAAGAATAATGGCTAGATGGTGATTACGTGAAAAATTCCGCAAATAAATAAATTTTATGGAAATCCTATCATTCAATTTTGCTAGGTCAATTTTATAGTTTATAGCTGTTTCGACTTTCGAAAGAATTGTCTGAATAATGCATCATTAGATCTGTCCACACACTGCACTCCTAGCGTTCCAGGTAGTTCCCTACCAACATATATTATTTTATCATTAAAAAAAGCCAACAAAATCAATTGTGGCCGTTGTAATACGTCGAATTTTTATCTATGTCGTGCGTTGCACGCCTCTCATAGTCAGGACAGAGCTATCGATGCGATTTCCTATACAATTTTTTCTGACGCGAAAACAAATAATTTATTGAACAAACATTATTCGATAGACAAAACAGCTATCACACGTAAAAATTAGTATGTCAATAAGACCTTTTGCAAAATGGTATCAGAATTTTTAAATGAAAATAAATAGAATAATTTAACATTTGCAGTAAAAACGACTCAGCAGCAAAAGTAATATACCCTCAATCTGCAGTGTCAAGACTGTCTATTGCATTGATGTTGTCTTACCTCCAATTAGAGTGAAAGATAATATAAGAGATAGACATAAATAAGCAAAATTGCTCCTGAAACTATTCCATAAGCCTTCAGTGATATTATTGAATTATTATCGCATTTTGGTCATCATTCGTATTATAAAATCGAAAACCAATTTCGAATATATCCCATAGGGCCGGAGATATAAACAATCAAATCTCCACCCCAACTATCAACTTCATATATTTTTAACAAGGCTTTGTGACTTTCGCTGGTTTAGTTTTTTTATTTAACTTCGTTTTTATTCCTTCTCATAAAAAATCGGTAGCATTGACCTACTATCCCCCGATGACACTCCTCAGTGATATTCACCTAAAAATGCACTCTAATTATCTCATTGTCACTTCCTTCTACCAGAATAACATTCTCCTACTTCGTGGTTGCAATAGTCTGTGATTACGGCTAGCGAAAATTTTTTGTGGTTTGAACAATAATAAGTTTTACTGATAATTGTAAAATTGGTGGTAACCGGAGACAGATAGACGAAGTGGACGAATTGGTCGAATTGGACGAATTGGACGAATTGGACGAATTGGATGAATTGGACGAATTGGACGAATTGGACGAATTAGATGAAGCGGACGAAGCGGACGAAGCGGACGGAGCGGACGGAGCGGACGGAGCGGACGGAGCGGACGGAGCAGACGGAGCGGACGGAGCGGACGGAGCGGACGGAGCGGACGGAGCGGACGGAGCGGACGGAGCGGACGGAGCGGACGGAGCGCACGGAGTGGACGAAATGAACGTAGTGGACAAAGTGGACGAAGTGGACGAAGATACAGCAATACTGATACATACAATACAAGATTGCCTAGCTGATAATCCAGGGGGAAATTGGTGGTAACGAAAGAAAGATAGACGCATAGGACGAAATGGGCAAAGATACAGCAAATCTTTCCTTCGAAACCTACCTACGTCACTGGTCCAAATACAGCTGTAAATTTGTTTTGGATTACATTCCGAAAGCTAAAGATTGTCTTAGTGGTAGCCAAGCTTCGAAAATAGACGGCTGCAGGAAAAGTAGAATTGTACAATATTGTTCGACAGAACAAGGTCCCATAAAACGAAGAAGTAACCTGAATAAATAAAATAATTTTTAACATGTTTTATCTTCCACCAGGGCGATACGGGAAGCACTCGATATTCAGTAGTTTGCAAGAGTTCAACAGCCTCTCCTTCATTGTAAACCATTCCCATCTCCAGTGTGGAACTGGAACTCTCTCTGATCTTATGATTTTGGAAGTTTGTCTTCCACCATGAAAATTCAGGAGTTCCCAAGAGTTCGATAGCCTTTCCTATGTAGTGGACCAATTCCATCTCTTCCGCATTGAAACTGTCCTATGATCTCACAGCTCGCCGGAAAAATAAATCACATTTGACCTAAATTACATCGTCTAAACGTTTCGTTGTATATGTTGTACTGCTGATGGTTTGCCAAATTCCGTGTTATGTTTTTTTCTAGGATTGCGGAAGATTTTTGGATGACTAATCTATCTTTCCGCATACATTTTTATGCGACGCGTTTAAAAAATCGGGTATAACTATTACCAAAAAAACTTCCATTATACTAGAAAAACAATTATTGGCGTTTTAAGTTTATAAAAATAAACTATACTTATGGATAATCTGTTGATGAATTATATTTGAAAGAGATTAAAATTATGTTTTAAAATATCGAAATGATTCCCCTACTCGGATTGTGGACCAATCGCATCCACAAGGCACCATCAAGCGTCCCTGTCCTGTGATACGTTAACGGCATCCTTTCATAATAGGTCCATCCTCTCCTGGCACAGCCCCTGAAGTTGCTTCTCTCACCTGTGTCTGGGGCGGCCATTGTTGTATAATACATCAATGTTTCGGCATAAAAAAATAAAAACAATCCACAAAAAAGGCGATGTGAACTGCGCCACGTGCGAGGCTCGAATGGTCGCCAATGAACTCATACTATATGACGTGAGTGACTTGGTATGTCTAGTGGATTCGACTAGATACGGGGTTATTTTAAAAGCCTTAGGGCATATCAAGGTATTAACGTCTTCCTTCTGGAATTACACTGAAATTTTTCCTCGTAATTAGACCTTTTGGCCTTCTTCATACGTGCTCAAGCCACCTAACTTGCAACTTTTCAATGAAGAATAGCAGTGGCTCAACGTTTTGCTCCTCCCGAATCATCTAACTTCTTACGTATTCAAATAATAAAAAAATATCTTTGGCGCTCAATTCTAGAACCCTCCATCGAATTGTTGTTCCGTAGTTTTTTTACGAAGATGATTATGTTATTTCTTGCCTACTTAAATATTGGAACGAGAAAATTGGGGGCGTCTTCTGAAAAGTTGGCAGAGCAAAGTAGAACGCTCAAATAGGCCTCCAGAAGGCTCATAGCTTGATTACACGTGTGACTTAAACTAAATATCATTTATCATGTCGAAAAACACATATTTTCATACATTGACAAAAAGTAACAAAAAAAAATTAAAACATAAAGTAAAATGCCTATATCCCTACAATGGAAGCATTCCTCCTTAGCCCATTGATGGAAGCGAAAAAAATATTTTACTCGCATGTTAAATTAGGCGATTTTCTCCAATTTTTTTATTGATATTTGTCGTTTAAGGTAATATATATTGCGATCACTCATAATAAAAATATTTATTGTTTAAATTCATCAAATATATGTATCATTCCCACCATATATTTGAGGCGTAAAATTTCGTCTCTAAAAAATATATTAATACCTGCGAGAAAAAGGCGCAGCCTGCTACTATGAAAACAAACGCTTTGCTGAGGAAAGAACTCAAGGAAAGCGTATCTTGAAGGATGCTAGCGCGATCTGTCGGCATTTTAGTGAAAATTTGTTTGAAGTTGGATACAATAAATTTTACTCCTCGCTTTCATTCTAGGGTTAACTACTTAGTTTCATTCAATAATGTTTCATTTTACCTTCATTTATGTGATTATCGCACTAGAATGCCAACCGTCTGCAGCCAATGGGACTATGGCATCCCAAATTGGGGTATGTTATGAAGCTGAAGAGAGTAGGGATGGGAAAAGGAATATTGGGTAAAAGTACCTAGATATTCATTTCACACAATGTTTCGATTCGGAATGGAGGTATTTCACCAGGGCGATACTGAGAGTATGTATCTACAACTGTGTCTATTTCATATTTTGGGGAAAAAATTGCATTTATTCAAAAATTATTTCCCTCGTGGGCTTTGGGGATGCTGTGTGGAGGGTCTTTTTAAGGAAAGGAAGGACAGTAAGTTCTGAGAAGGAAAAGGGGTGGGTACGAATTTTGGGGGTCAGTGTGTCCAGGAGTGACGGACATATTATTCCATCCCTTACACTGCGGTGCAAGGCGATGGATCGAGAGTCCGGCTGAAGAGGTCAAGAGGTCTCCCTCAGCCGGCCTCCCCCGATTCAGCCGACCACGCAGCTGGTGGGCAGACTAGTGTACTTTCTCTAAGACATTTAAATCCATTCAAATCGATTCTGCTAAGACTATGGTAAAAGCTCTACTAGTCTCTAGATTGGACTACTGCAATAATTTGTATGCTGGTCTGCCTAATGTACATTTGAACAGACTGCAAGGGATGTTCAACACAGCAGCTCGACTAGAATGCGGTACCACCAAATACTGTCACATCACTCGTCTTCTACGTCATTGCCTACACTGGCACAGAGTCACAGAAGTTTAAAATTTGTCTTATTGTATATAAGGTACTGAACGGGCTGGCATCATCATACTTGACTGATCTCTGCGTGAGGGACAATCTTTCTCAGAGACAACTCACGCTCAGGTCGGAAAAGTCTGATGCGTCGAATTGACTGGTTGAACCCTCTCATATGAATGCTGCTTAATTTGGCGAAATAGCTTTCAATGTACTGGGTCCATATTCTTGGAATGACCTTCCATTCGGTTTGAGGTCAAAAAGCAATTTTGAATCCCTTAAGAAAAGTCCAAAACATGCCATTTAAAAGTGGCTGCAAACTTTAACAAGAAAACGTAAAGCGCCCTTGACATGATAGCCAATAAACAGCGCTACAGAAAAACTGAATATTGTATAATTATTTATAATTTATTCGAAAGATTGGTATTCACTTTGTGGCGTCATTATTAATAAATGAATTAAAAATTACTTTGTAATCACCACTTTATTAATATATACATATGCTGACAGGCTACTGGCAGTGGCTCAACGGGTATAAGTTCACGCTGTTTTTAATTAATATTGTACAATAATTTTTTTTTTTTAAATCATATTTTGGACACCAATCATTATTTTGATAAAAATAAAGTTTTAAAAATTTTATAGACAACCGGTTAACAATTAGACAAATTTGAAATTTTGGAAATTAGAGAAAGTGTTAATAGTCAATTAAATAAAATTGATCATCGATTTTTTTTTATTGTCTATTATTAATATTTATTTTTACATTAATATTAATAATAAATTTCTTTATCTTTTTTTTTAAATTTCTTATATAAATTTGTTATTCGATGTTTTATAATTATATTTTTCATTAATTATTACTTACTTTAATATATTTAAAAAAAAAAATTATTGGTTTATTCTTACATTATTGTTTTCTATTTTTATCATTTGTCTATAGTTGACATTATTATTTTTGAGTATTCTGTATATGAGGAAAGCTTCGCTTTCGAAACCTGTTAATAAATGTAAACTAAGAATTTTTTTTTTTTAAATTTTTTATTCCAGAAAAAAGAAAATAACATTTTCACTTACTTAACTAGAATTTTCAATTACATACAATTCGATTAATCACTACATACAATATTATTATAAGATACAATTCTATACACTTTCACTATTTTCTTGTTTATGAATAAAAATGAATAATTTTTTTTTAAATTTACTCACACTTTTTTCATTTTTAATGTCATCTGGAAGGCAATTATACAATTTGCCTCCCTCGTAACCAATGGATTGCTTACCATAGTTGGTATGGATGGTGTTTAAATGTATGTTATCGTGTTGTCGTGTAAAATGTTTATGTACTTGTGACGTTTTAATAAATTCTGTATTTGTATGTATGAGTTTATTATTTATTTTGTATATAAGTAGATATATATTGTATTCATATAGTTTTCTTAATGTTAACAGTTTTGTTTCCGAATATAATTTTTTTGTGGATGTTTTGTGTCCGTAGTGAAATAATTTTTTGATTACCTTATTTTGAATTACCTGTAATTCATTAATGTATGTTTCATACGCATTTCCCCAGATTTCAATTAAGTAATTTAGATGTGAGTGTACGAGACTATAATATAGACTTTTTTTAATTTAATTGGTAATAGATATGATAACCGGCTAAATACGTTAATCAAGGGTGTTATTTTATCTTTAACATCTTGTATGTGTTGTTTAAAAGTTAAATGCTTATCGATGCACAGCCCAAGATATTTTTCCTGTATCAAGATTTGCAAATCGTTTTTTTCAATTTTTAAGGGTACATGAGGAGGAATTATTTTACGGGTTGAGCTTAAAATCATGTATCCTGTTTTTTTAATGTTCATTGTTAGGATATTTGATTGGAGCCAACTGTAAATTTTTTCTAGGTCACTTTGTGCATTTTCTAGTAAGATGTCTAGATCTTTACCCCAGTAGAATATTGCAGTATCATCTGCGTATAGAAAAATTTCACCGTTTATATCTAATTGCGAAATATCATTGATGTAAATTTGGAACAGTAAAGGTCCTAGTATGGATCCTTGCGGAACTCCATAGTTTATTGGAAGGTGGTTGATATTTTGATTGTTAATGCTAACGAATTGTTTTCTATTACTAAGATATGATTGAAATAGAATAAGAGCAGGACCAACTACACCAATTTTCTCAAGTTTCTTGAGAAGTATATCATGGCTTACTGTATCAAAGGCTTTTTGAAGGTCAACTAGTATAGATAAAATATAATTTCCACCATCAATGCCGCTCCTAAGTTTACTGATTAAGTCGTTTATTGCCGCTAGTGTGTTCGATTTTTTTCTAAAGCCATATTGTTTTTTATAAAAGAATGATTTTTTTAACAGAAAATTGTTTAATCTTTCGTAAATTACACGTTCAAAAATTTTAGATAAGATTGGCAAGATTGAGATGGGTCTGTAGTTTGAGGTGTTCGTTTTGGACCCACCTTTGTGAATTGGTATCACCTTGGCAATTTTACATGCGTCTGGAAAAGTTCCCTCTTTGAAGCATTGATTAATTAATTTTGATTATATAGGAACCAATTCCGTGGAGAGACATAGCACTGTCTTATAATTTATTGTATCGTAACCGGCACTCGCATTTGATTTTAATATTTTGCTTATTTCTAATTCCGTTGTGGGTTTAAGATATAAAGATTCTATACTATTATGTACTAATGTTATTTCATTGGTTGGTTTATCTACGACTTTATTACGTATATTATCAGCTAAGGAGGAGCCAATATTGCAAAAGAAATTGTTAAAGTTGTCGCATATCTCTTCATTGTTAGTGATTATTTCATTATTAATTAATAATTTAGTACAAAAATTATGCGCAGTATTAGATTGGTTCTTAAGAATATTGTTCATTAACTTCCACGTTTTTTTACTGTTATTTTCGCATTTTTTAAAAAGATCACTGTAGTGCCTTTGTTTTAAGTTTCGTTTTTCGGTAGTGATGTTATTTCTTGCTTTTAAGAGTTCTGTTTTCAATAATATGTTGTTTGGTTGTCTTTTTAGTTTCAGATGTAGTTTATTTCTTTTATTGATTAATTTTATAAGGTCTTTGGTTATCCAATCTGGGTTATTTATATTTTTTGTTATAATTTTAGTGGCGCTATTGGAATTAATTTTATTTCTAAGGTAGTTTACAAGATTATCATAATTTGATACCGATTCAGCATTCATATTAAGATTAAAAGGATGTTGGATGATATCATTCTTTAGGTTATCAAGATTAATTTGTGTATATTTTTGGGACGACTTTAAGGATGTGTTCTTAACATATGTGTGGATTATATCAAGGAGTAGTATATTGTGATCAGATATGGAATTATCACAGTTCGTTAATGAGTATGATAGTTTTGTATCGGTAAGTATATCGTCTATGATTGTGTTTGTAGTTTCTGTGATGCGTGTGGCGTGTTTTTTGTTTATTTTGTTCAAAAGAGTATAATTATTTAATTTAATAGTATTTTTGTATTTACAAGTTTGTGTATTGGTTGGGTCAAGCAGATTTATGTTGAAGTCTCCAAATACAATACCTCTTTTGTATGATTCTAGATGACTGGATAGTGTCTCCAGGAAGTCTTTGAAAACAGTATTTGGTTTTTTATACACTAAGCCTATTTTTATATTGAGCTTGTTTACATGAAGCCATAGTCAAATTGGTGATTACGAAGTAATTTTTAATTAATTTAGTATTATTATTTACCTGGAGAAACCTCACATGATGAACCCGGGCATCCCTTGTAAGTCACCAAACGTAGCGAACCAGGTGGGATGACCTAAGGCAGAGGTGTTGGTTATCCTATGAATGGTTCCCGAAGCAGCGGTAGAGCCGCCTCCCAAATTGAAATTGCTGACTGGAAACAGTCTTTAAAAATAGGGGAATCTATCAAACGGATTGCACACTTAAATTGCATTTATAATAATCTTAAAGAATCCTTTATTGAAACCTGTGATTATAAAACATCGGTACCGTAATAATTTCATCATATTTAACTTCATCTCTTTATATGGTCTATAAATAATGTGTAATGATGGCCTGTCCAAAAAGAGAAAATAAATGTTAAAAAAAAAATATAAATAAATAATAATAAATTCGTAGAATAGACGTAATATAAGAATAGGAAGTAATATTTGTACAGCGCCCCTGAGGTGATTTCTCACAAAAGCGGCGCTATAAAAATCATCCGATTATTATTATTGATGTAATGCATTAAATAAAAAAATTATATCACATTTTTAAACCACCCAATGTAAAATCATTCTTGCAGTCTTGTGTAAAAGTTAACTTGCGTCATCTGAAAGGCCGTGAGAAAACCCCGACACGTAACTCTCGCAATTGAGGAAAATACTCATTTTATTATGCATTTTACTGCGTGCATACTGATTGAAGGACATGGTTCATTGCCATGTAGCGAAAGTTCATGGTTTTCGTTAAGTAACAAACAATAATTACATGAAAATAACGACGACGCATTATTGCAATAGCTGTTTTTTTAACTAACTAACTAACAAGCCATCCCGACGTTTCCCGACAGGGGTAGGTAGAGAGTATGTACCATCGAATAACTCCTTTTTTTTTATTATTAATTTAAATTTTACAAAACATAAGAAATAAAGCTCTGATAAACTACTTTTTAAAAATAAAACAAAAACATTTCACAATAATCTTACTACTAAGATAAATATTTAAAAACATGAATAACAACAATAAATTGTACATAAAATATACTTCAATCACATTTTTATAGCGTATCATACATGCTCCTCCGACATTCTCACTCGATCGTTCTATATTTTCATCGGACGTCTCAGACTTCTTCTACCATTACCTTGCGTTTCATATATTCTTCTTACACACCTTTCTTCGGTCGTCCGCTCTACATATCAAAATCATGTAAGCGTCCCTTTTTTAATCTTAACACAATATGTCAATAACAATACGTTAAAGGAGCCTTACTTTAAACGTGCTGTTTTTTATATTTTTTATAATATAAATCATTTTTATTTGACATTTCAGGCTTTTGGCGTAGATACTTCACAAAAATCGCAAGTTCGATTAATTTAATAGCATTATTATATGACAAATTTCACTAATAATGTTTAATGTCAATACTTACGATAATATTGAGTTTTTATTTTGTTAAAATTACGCAAATATTGATATATTTTTAAATGTTCGCTGAATGACAGCTGTCATCCGAGAGAACCAGAACCGCAGTTCAGCCAAATTTCTTTAAACTTAAGGATAAGGAAAATGTCTCATCCTTTAAAAAACCGGAATAGGCCTTCTGAAAAGATTATTTTAGATGGTTCGATGATAATTCAACATAAGTATGAATCTAAAAACTTTTTAAAAGTGATATAAAGTGAGTAAAGGTACAAAAAAAACTACCCTCACGGCCATATCTAACCTAACCTAGTTGTTTATAAAAAATTATAATCTTAAATTTAAAATGAAAAAAAAAAACATTTCTTCAAATGATGCGTAATCACTTTATGGTGTCATAATTAATAAGATTTGCTTTGTTTAAACCACTGTTTTTAATATATAAATATCTACATGTTTCAGAAGGAAAGCTGCTCTCATCGGGATAAACAATATAATAATATTGCTTATACTAAGTATATTGTTTTTCTTTTCTGATGAGCGGGAGCTTTGCTTCTAAAACATGTAGATATTTATCTGTTAAAAACAGTGGTTTAAACGAAGTAATTCTTATTATTTCTTATTAATAAATGAAAAAATTCGATCAGGTTTTCGAGCTATTTTTTTTGTACTTTTAAAGACTTTATATCCCTTTTAAAAATGGGTCGATTCATACGTGTGTTGATTAATCCGGTAACCTTTATATAGCCCATGCATTGTCATTGAAGCAATTCTTCAAGTAAATAATTTACGACATTCATACAGCATCCTTCCCACTTCTCATCTGCCGTCGCATCTCCCCAGATGAGAATTGTTCTTGTAGAGAGATTCTCTCCTCGCGACGAGGTAGAACAGTGAGATAATTGGAACTCGTAACGAACCAAATAACGGATAGCGGATAACGCCGACGTAACGTATTTTAGTGTGGCAGGTAACGGCTCGTTCCGGATTACGAGTCCGGTGCGAATCCGGCACCAGAGCTCACTACTCACTGTTCTGATAACTGGTAACCAAAACACTATGTGTTCAGAAAATTATTTAACTGTCCAAAGTTAAATATTAAAAAAACTAGTATCTTTATGATATTACGCGCAATAGTGCCAACTTTCTGGAGCCAGACGGGCCATGGCTTTACACGGCTTATTTTTTAAATTTATTCAGGATATTTTTATAGGATACAGTTGTATTTTAAATAAGTCTGACATAACTGAGATAATTCAGTTTGATTGTGAGAATTCTCTATTTTTTTACATATGTAATTGATTGTAATATATATGAAATATTATAATTATTTTTAAACATAACATTTAGCATTTACAGTACCTACGGATATTACGGATATTACGATATTATAATTTTTTTATTTATGACATATATGTACGAGTATCGAGTATGTATATATGAACATTTGTAATGGACTGACGTATTGCCTATCTCACTAGGTGTGAGATACCTGTGTTGAGATGGCAATTTACAGGGGATGATGACAAATAGATTACAATTTAATAATTTTCTTTCAGAAGTATTCCAATTTAAAAGCATTGAAGAATTTAGAAGCTGACAAGATTATTGGAGGTGATCAATCTTACTTTTAAATGAACTTTTGTTTTCCGTATTTCTGATGTCACTAGGTAGGGAATTGAATATCTTAATAGCATTGTATTTAAAACATATTTGTCCATAAGAGGTTTTACAAAGTGGAATATTAAAAGATATAACATTTGATTGTCTTAGGGCTCTAGTTAGTGCTTGCTCTTTCTTCAAACATATCGCTATTTATAAATTGATGCAGCAGGATAGTTTTTGAATATATTTTTATCGGGTTGGGAACATTTAGTTTCTTAAAAATAATATCATACAAAAAAACAATTTCTAACGTTAAATAACTTACAGATTGTAGGTATGTATACACTTACATGGTATTTGCTTTCATGTTCTACGGGGGTAGAATGATCAGACTTTCGTTTTTATTTTCGACGGAAATGTCTCTATTTTAGGAATTTTATCCCTCTTTGTTCTATCTCCGTATACGTTATATGATTTATTCATGATGTACATGTTGTGAAGCTGAAGGAGGTAAATAGGGGAAGATGAGGTGAAGGGGGAGGTTTAGAAGAAAATTGGTATTCAGATTTGGGTACTAAACATGGCCAAATCCAGTTCAAGTAACGTTTCGATTCTGAAAACTGGCGAAAAGACGACACGTAAGGTATTTTATTCCATGTATTTTAATTGATTAATGATGTAATTCGATATACGAGTACCTTAAATGATATTAAATGTTTTAACAATGGTTTTAGTTTGTTACATTAATTTTATTATAATTTTTGTATAATTACTAAACATTTGACATTTTTTTAAAAAAACAATATAAGGCATCGACTAGCTACAGTATAATAATTTTATTATTGCCTTTGCGGTATTAGAAATTTCCGAGAGCTCCAGGTGATTTACACTCAGTTTACAGTATACATATTCAGAGTTTTGTAATTTTTGAAATAACGCATTTATTACTAATTTAAATCATTTTATTAATACATATACAATTAAAATATTGAGTACAATTGCTGAAAATGAAGAAAAACATCTGCCATGCAAAACATGCAAGCTATATATACGTCCATTACTACCGGCAGACCACCAGCTACTACTCATGACTGCGCATCGTGGTAAGGCGAGCGAATCCACGCACCCCTCCCGATCGACAAATTAGCAAGGTGTGAAAATATTTCCCCGATTTTTCGACAAAATATTTTTTTCTGTTGCTTTCGACAAATAAAACGCATTGCGCGGGAATACCTAGGATATTAAATCTATGTTTAGTTTATTTACAGAGATAATTAAATGATTAGAGACATGTCAACTCAGTTGACAGCACCGGCAATGAAAACTTATTAACATACATAATTAAAATTATTTATTTAGGGAGTATCACATTAATACATCCTTTCAGAAATAAATATACAAAAGACAGCCTGCATGGTTACGATCCATGGCTACGAATCCTGTGGTTACAGGTTCAAATCGCGGCATATTCATTTTTTTTATATGAATACCGCACAAGAGTCCCAACTGCTCCCAACCGCCTGGAGTCAGTGAGACTATAGCATCCCCAATAGGGGAATGTTGTGAGGCTGAAGGTATTGGGGTGGAGAAGGAGTAGGGCAAGAGGAATGTGGTGAAAATACCTGTCTATTCAGATCTGGTCACCAAACACGACTAAAAGCCATTTCAAGCAACGTTTCAATTCTGAATGGTGGTCTTTCACCAGGGCGATACTCAGAGTATCTTCCACCCTTTAATTTAATAAATTTGTGTTATTTCACAATTCATTTATTTTAAGACAATATATAGTATATTTGCGGCACGTTCCTGAGTGGTAGATACTATCAGTATCGCCCTGGTGAAAGTCCACCATTCTGAATTAAAACTTTGCTTGAAATGGTTTTAACCTTGTTTGGTGACCAGATCTGAACAATTATGTACCTCCCCGAATTCCTCTTCAGTCTCACTAGCTCCAGACGGTTGGGACTCTCGTGCGGTAATCAAATAAATAAATTACAAAAGTTACTACTGATTCAGAAACGAAACACTCCCCTCCACCTCTCCCTTCCCCCAACATGCCATTATCTCACTAGAATTATAAGCGTGGCGTGACACAAAAATAAACTTATGCCTCTCATGTTATGTAACCTCTTTTCCGGTAGTGACAAAACATAAATTCTTTTGGCCCGTCCTTCCAAAAATACAACGCACTAAAAATCGGTAACAAATAAATGCTAGGATTAATTCGAGCATTTCCGGAACACCCTGTGTTCCCGTGTCCAAACAACACTATTTTAAAAAGAGAACACAGAAAAATACGTAAGCGGAAAAAAAAACACTCGCGCGGTTTATTTTTGTCGCGGCCTATGAAATCGAAAATGTAGGTCACACAGACACGAGCGAAGAAAAATACACTAATATTTTTACTTGTGTGTGTGTGTCGACAACTTTATAATACATAACAAGTACTACGATGTTACGAATATTTTAAATCTTCCTATTGTTTTCTGTAGTTTGTAGTCTATTCTTTTTTTTAATAAAATGATTGGTAAATATATTGTTTAAACCTATATATAATATTTAAATATCAACATGTTTCTTAATAAAAGCGTCCCTCATCAGGATACGCAGTATACTGAGAAATAATGACAAGAATAGACAAATGATAAACATAGAAAAATAATAACATAAGAATAGACAAATTATTATAAACAATTATAAACAACTCATTTTGTCTCAGCTTGGCGCCCTCGTGGCAGCCGGCTGCGTTGTGTAGTCGCTCCCGATTTACCTTGGAAGGATCGGGAAGTTATTAATTTTCCCGGTGTAAAAATAGCATAAAATAACCGCAATAATTTTTGGGTTACATTTATAAAAATTACATAATTTTAGTGCTGTCGTTTCGGGCTTAAATCAAGTTTATAATAAAAAGCCAAATATTTTGAGTTGAAATCTGCTTCGTTCTTCCGAATTAACGCATTAGACATCGGTCACATCCTTAGAGTAATAATACATCTGGCGGCGGTTGGTCGAACACGTGCGGAACTAGTGACGTGCGGTGGTTGTAAAAAATATTGTATACAACCGGGAAGTGAACCCCAACAAGAACACCAGCTGGGGCGAGAACGAGCCTTTACCTACGTCATTGAGATAGTGGCCAAGTACCTCAACAAGCACGACTTTGACCTGATCTGCCGGGTGCATCAGGTGGTAGAGGACGGGTATGATTTCTTTGCCAAGAAGCAACTGGCACTGCAGAGAATTCGATAATGCAGGAGCAATGATGTCAGTGGACTACACGATGAAGTGCTCCTCCGGATCCTGAAGCCGGCTGACAAGCGCCTGGCGTACGTGCAGACGAACATCAATCCGACCCCTCACGCCACCAGGGGCGTAACCAAGACAAAGAAGATTTTGAGGGCCCTCTGGATAAATCCCACCGGCCACCATCCTCCCCCGCCGCTCCACCCTTTTAAGAGTGTTCTGTGTTATTTATCCTAAAAATATGGATAATAATTCTTTGTCTTAGCTTAAATACATTCTTGAATATAATGGAAACAGTCACTCTATCATTTGTATTAGCGTCTTGCAATATTAAATACATTCTTGAATATAATGGAAACAATCACTCTATCATTTGTATTAGCGTCTTGCAATATTAAATACATTCTTGAATATAATGGAAACAATCAATCTATCATTTGTATTAGCGTTTTGCAATATTAAATACATTCTTGAATATAATGGAAAAAATCACTCTATCATTTGTATTAGCGTCTTGTAATATTAAATACATTCTTGAATATAATTTAACTTCATCTCTATATGGTCTATAAATAATGTGTAATGATGGCCTGTCCAAAAAAAAAAAAAAATAAATAATAATAAATTCATAGAATAGACGTAATATAAGAATAGGAAGTAATATTTGTACAGCGCCCCTGAGGTGATTTCTCACAAAAGCGGCGCTATAAAAATTATCCGATTATTATTATTATTATTAAAGAAAAATTAAAAATTATTGAATAAAGTAGGTAAGTAATTAATTAAATAAGTAAAATTAATTATATAATATTAAATCGGCAATAAATTTACATTATAATTGTTTTATTTTTATGTGTTTATTTTACATATTTTGTAACCTTGTCTGTAAATTTTATGTTTTAAATAACAAGCTCCCGTTAGACAAACTACAAAAAAGTAATAATTATTAGCCTGAAACACTCATCCAAATTGAAAAAACCTTCCGAACAAAGATAAATGTCGCCGGCAGGACTCGAACCCACACCCTTCTATGAGTGTTTCAGGCTAATAATTATTATTTATAAAAATAATTGTTACCCTTTGCGCTATGCACAAAAATCTTGTCTTAAAAACTTTAGTTTATCAATTAATAAATACAAAAAAGTAGTTTATTGGGACTTTTTGAATTGTATTTTTACTCTTGTAAAATTAATTAATTTTTTTTTTTTTTAAATATTATATTAAAAACTTAATTATCAAAATCAAGAAAAAACAAGGCTTAAAAAATTGAATAGCAGTAATTTTTTTTGTTAATATAACTAACTAAACTAATTAACAATCACGCACTTTCCCCGCATGGGTAGGCAGAGACGACGGACCGCCAAACAAATCGATATTGGCATACACTTCTTGTTTCATTCACATTCATACATCGCCTCATACATTCTCTTCTGTTATTCCGACTTCTGATAAGGCCCTACTCAAGTATTTGATTCACTTGATCGTGCCATGTCTTCCTCGACCGTTATCGGTTTCTTATTCCATTCACATTGTGATATATTCTTCTTATACTCTTTTCTTCGTTCATTCGCTCTACATGCCCAAACCATATAAGCGTCTCTTTCTTAATTTTACTCATTACGCTTACATCAACCATTCTTTACGAATCTCAAAATATTTTAATAATATTATTATAAATGTGAAAATAAATTTATGATGGCTATTTAAAAAAAGAATTAATTAAAGAAAATATATTTTTCTTCAATTAATTTTTTTTTTTTTTTTGTACATTTAAGTTTACAAAATAATTAATTAAAACTCATGTACTGTTGGATTTTATCTTGCTTAACTTGGTGTGGTTTTTACAATCTATTTTAAATGTATACATTGTTGTAATTCTGATTGGGACAGGCATGGTGACACCACAAAGTGATTTTACATTTATTGAGAAAGTGATTATTTTCGCTGGTGTATAGTATAATAGCAATATGACATATGACCGGTCAGTGGCTGAGTTGGCATCGTGTTTGGGTCCCACCCAGGCGTCGTGAGTTGAATTCCTCGGCTGGAATTCCTTGAAGTCCTCCATTTCGACACAAACAACATCTTCCGCTTACTGTGATGGAAGTAGGAGGTTTTCAAATATTGTCAGGTTATTCGTAACCAAGGAATATTTCTCTTTCTTTAAAAAAAAAAAAGACCTAAGATATAAATTTTACAATAAACGGTTACATGACAATTCAACCCACGTACGAATCGGCACAGCTTTTTAAAAATGATGTAAAGTTATTAAAAATACGAAAAAAAAACATCCCCGACAACATAGTCTAACCTAACCTGATTAAATTAAAAAAAAAACAAACAAACAGTAAAATTTATTAAAAAAATTATCAAGTATTTCAAACAAGCTCAAGTATCGGGGCTCCATAGAAGCCGGAGTAAATCTGGTTTCAATAAAAGTGGATTGTGACAGCTGCCAACCCCATACAAATCTCAAGTACGTCCGACATTTGAATTTGGAAGCCACCTCCGGTCTGGATCTCCCAAAAACTTAATAAACCTCCTTGAGTCTGTGCAAAAGAGGGCGGTTCGTTTGATTTACAATCGGTTGTTAACAGACCGATTGTCGTCTCTCTTCTTTATTGCTCAGGCGCAATGTAGGTATGTTGAGTCTATTCTACAGATATTTTAATGGGTATTGCTATCTTCAGTATTAACCTGCAAGGTGATTTAGAATTTAATCTATATTCAATATAAAATTGATCAAATACAAAAAAAAATAATGAAAAACATTTTACATAAACTGATAATTTATTCATGAAAATAATTAATCAAAATACATTTTTTTTTATAAACTCAAAATCACATTTTAATAAATAATTGTATACGTGTTTTGAACTCAATAGTTCCTTCGTCAGGATACAAGGTATTTGTACCTTACTTTTAATCTCTTCACAGTCCTAAATTGTAACAAAAAAACATTAATATTTCGAATAAATACCAACTCTTCTTCTGCCACTAATCTTCTAATAAATATGATATCAATGACAAATAGAATTTAAACAGTAAATGCAATATCATGCGATATATCTTTCCAAGCAAAAACATTATAAAATAACACGTTAATCTGGGCCACGCCAGGTAAGTAGGTATATTTATTTGTAAGAATCAAACATCTCGTAATACAGATTTATATAAAAAGAAGTTTAACAAAAGGTGGGAGAACACAGTTTATTGTGCTACTAGTGGTTAAGTACAGATGTTTTATTTGAAAAAAAAATGGAAAGGAAGGGAGGTGATAGGAAGAGGAAGACGAAGATAGGATCGGGACAGGAGATGATCCCGATACATTTTATACTCGTGCATCTGTTAGTATATCTGTTTGTACATAATAAGATAAACCCTAGAAAGCAATATTTGTACAGCGCCCTTAGGGTGATTTTTCCCAAAACCGGCGCCATACAAATTATATCACGAAGAATGTTAACATCAGATAATACCGTCGCTACAAAGCTACCAAAACAATATATTTTCACTAATTGAGTTATAGCTCTTAGAGAGAAAGTAGTCCGTATTGCCTGTGTTCCGTACTTAATAAAAGCGTGTTTGATAACATCTCTCTTGTATTGTACAGTACTCAATATTGTTACTTTGTTTAAATAACTGGCGTAATGTTAGTTTGCTGGTCGAATCTAGGCGACCTACAAAATGTGAATGGCACACTTAGTTCAGTGGGAGAATTAAATTTCACGGCCCTTTGGGAATAGAGGTCAACATGCATACAGAGGCGTCCCGTCCATACGGGCACATAAGCACTGTATTCTCTACCTTACTCATACAGAAAAAATATTTATATTAATAAAATTATTCCAAGAAATCAATCCACACTTCTAAAAACAGGCGCGAACTTCAAGCTATGTGAATCGCAGTGCCGCGCGCATTCCACCCACCGCCCTGCTTACTTACTATACGTGTCAAAAGCGGGAACTAACAGCCGTCTTCGCAACATGATTATTCTGAGTCACCGATCATCGAAGTGTTTTGTTAAATATTCGCTCTTTTTGCCTGTTTTCATGCATTTTGTAATGTAAATTGTCTGTGGAGGTACCCGCCTACTATGAAAAAGTGTCCGCCCAATTTTAAGACAATAAAGTGACACAAAGTAAATGTAAAATTAACATAGATGAGATAATATTTTATTTATTATGAATACATATCATTTGTTTTAAAAACTAATACATAAACTAACATTTTATACTTCTAAAATGTGTTTGTTAAATATATGTTGAAAATAAAGTGTTAACTAAACGTTTGATAATGTCGCAAAGCACGTTGTTCGTTTCGTACATTTGACATTTGACGTTTCTTGTCCGAGAAAAAACAAGATAAAACGTGGTTTATGATAAGTAAAATCAGTTAGATTCTCTTCAGTTTTATTTAAAACATACAAAAAACATGTTTTGATATTCAAAAACGGGAATAAATCTTAACATTCAATATTTGAATCGCGTACAATATATCGTAAACTAATAATGACATTTGACATTTCGGTGACGTTTGTTTACCCTTTTGACACTTTTCCTAACTAGTTCTGTTGAGGGGAACTTAATCAACAAAAATTGATCGTAAATTCGATCGAGAATTTCGTTGGGAAGAGCGTATTTGTGCATTTGATCAGTGTTGAGGCGAAAATTTCTGCCCGACAGTTGCTCAGTAAGATTGGGAAAAAGGGCCAAAGTATTCAAAATGACGCGCATGTCATATTCAAATGTTGAAATTTTATTATTTTTAATTTTTTTTTTATTGTATGATATTATTTTTCATACAATGGGAATTTGTACCCGCTAAATTACTGCAAGTATCTTGCCTTTCGGTACAAACCCCAAATGTATTAATTGGTAACTTTACTAATATCGTATTACGTTGGCTTTCTTTCATGCAATAAAAAATTGTAAAATGTTTGTATCTAGTAATTGGCTTATATGCATAAATGAAGCGATTATTTGGATATTTGATGCGGTACGTAATCCCAGCTAAAGTCAGCCAAGAAGTTTTTTAAATATCAATTTTTTTTTCTACTGCCTACCCTGAGTAAAAACTCTGTGCACGCCACTGCATACATTCATACGTAAATACCATTCGAATAGACTATGCTATGTATTGGGTGCGACAAGTGACATTATTTTTTAGACACGCTATCCAAATTATCTAACAGTAGGTGAATATGGGTGGTCCTTTTTTTAAATGTACTATATATTTAAAGTGTTATAATGACAGTAAAATAAGTTTTTCGATATCTTCAAAACTGTAAACTTGGGACAGTTGAGGTTACCCACCACTTTCCCACCCCGGTGTAATTGACTCATGGTTACTCCTTCAGGATGCACGTCAAGGACTCTAATTTTTAAATTAAACGAATCTATATTTTTTAAATCACTCTAAAGTGTCACAGCTGCACAGCTTTCGCATAGAAGGAGGTTAGTCACAAACGCACATCAAATTGGTTAGTACAGATACTGACTATGACAAAATATAGCCCTTAGTGGCTCCTTCTGTCGATAACCGGAGTAATCCAAGATGGTATGCGGGAGTGCACCAACAAATCTAAAAATGAACAAACAAGAAACACAAAAACAAATTATATGCAGAACAGAGCGTAACCACGAAACCAGGGCAGTCCCTCCAGAGCAGTGCAAAGCGACTTCCTGCTTCCGACACTCTTCCCAGTGAAGCATTCCACCAGTCACCCGGAGTGTCCCTTAATAATAATAATAATAATAATAATAATAAAATAATAATAATAATAATAATAATAATAATAATAATAATAATAAAATAATAATAATAATAATAATAATAATAATAATAATAACAACAATAATGTTTTATTATCTTCTTTTTTTATAACCAAATAATAAATAACGATATCCTCAATGGGTTTTCATTTACAAAATATTAAATTACACTATATAAAAATGATGAAAAAAGAGTGCCTTAAGATCCCTTTTTACAAATCGAATGACAGTAATGGGTACTGCCAGGCGTAATGGGTAATGGGTGCGTCTTTCAGTTTATGAATCATGACGTCACATACTTACCGGCCGGCAGGGTAAATTATCAACGTTTTGACGACATTTTCCAAAAATTCTGTCTGTCTGAAAAGTTTTGTCATCAGCATGTCTTAATTAACATGATACAATTGTAAATAAAAGTAAATTCCGTCCTATGAGACCACCTCATTATACCTAGAACTGGCATAGAAAAAAACTATATATGATCGTGTTGCAAATGTGGAGATTCGGAATGAATGCAAGACTGGTGTAAGCTTAATGAGTAAGATTAAGAAAGGGACGCCCTTTGACGACCTCCGTGGTTGAGTGGTTACGATCCTCGGCTACGAATCAGGAGGTTGCGGATTCAAATTCCGGCGTGCGCAAGTAAATTTTATTTGATAAAATATTGTTATTTCTCAAATAATTATTTCCCTACCTTCCTTTCCCCCCATTGTCCTTCCCCTCCCTCCTACTTTCAGCCTCACAACATACCACAATTGAGGATGCCATAATCTCACTGGTTTCACAGTACGGTATTCACGTAAAAAAAGAACAATACACATTAATAAATTTTGATTGCCACACTCTGTAGACTGATTCCTTTGACTTAGCTGGAGAAAGTTATCACAAATCATTAGCTTCGTCCAGACTCCGAGAGGCGTGCGACGCATGAACTAGATTAATGGAAATATCCTAAAATTTTACTATAGTCAAAAGCAATTTGATACACTATATTTTTGCTCTTTTAAAGCGTTCTTCCTTAGCCGAAAAGTACATTTAACTCCCGTTTTAAATTAGGCTATTTTCTCTTATATTTGATTAATCCTTGTGGTTCACGGTAATAAATATTGCGATCATTAATAAAATTGATAAAAAATATGCATCATTCACTCGTTTAGTGTTTCTGAAGAGTGAACTAACCAGTAAATTTCACTCAATAATGAGACGTAAAATTTCCTCAGAGAAAATATCAAATTTACCTACAAGAAAAAGGCGCAGCCTGTTACTATGAAGACAAACGCGTTGCTGGGGAAGGAAATCAAGGAAAGCATATCTTGAAGAAAACTAGCTCGGTCGGTCTGCTTTTCAGTGAAACATAGTTAGAAGTTGGACAGAATGAATTTTACTTCTAACTTCCATTTTCGGGTTGATTTTATATTTGCTGTTTGAGAACGTGTGTTGTGCGTTGTATGGACTGTATAGGTGAGGCTACTGATTTAATAATAATAGTATGTAGATTGTAGATGTCTTAACGGGGGTTTTCAATGGTACAAATAACTTACGTAGGTCGATTCGATCATTAAATAATGAAGTTATGAGAATGATCGTCTTAAACTGCTAATATCAACCGCTTTCACGAATCAAACTGAACAACGGATTTGTTTTTAGTGCACCACTTTGAGACCAATGATTGTCTCCGTAATCTAAAATCTCAGGTGAAATGGTGGTCCATTCAGAATTGAAATATTAACTTTTTTTGTTTAAAACCGCCCTACCCATACGAACTTACGTGACACGGCCGCTATATTATCGCCCGAACGCAACAAGCCGTATCCTGTACGTTCAGGTACAAAAAAGCTATACCCGAAACCCACAAAATATTCGTAAACGTCAAGTTTGTTGTTTGTTCCTGCGTGATCTCGTTTAGTATTTCGAGGTCAGCCAAAGCTAACGGATGTGTTCGGGTATTTTCGTATCTCACATACAAGTTACGTCACTAGTCACACGTATTGTTATTGCGAAACCTCATTGAAAAAAAACAGATGTTTTTTATCTGCTTTTTGAATAAGAACCCAAAGAACGGGCGGTTAATTCGTAGAACTCCATGTAATCTTTTAAAAATTGAAGGTTAATCAAATTTAATAATGTTATTGTTTTTATTAAATCATTATTTTCAAAAACCCATTCAAATTAGAATTGGGGGGGAGTGAATAAAATCATATAAATAATTCGTCACAATGTGGATTAACCGCAGTTTTAAAATGGCATTGAACGCTGTCAAAATAATAAAAACTAAAAATACTTGGAGAACTTTATAATATCATTATTATATTTGATTTACCAGAATTGAAATCGTACTTCCTCATTTTCCTTTTTCCTATTCCCCCCCACCCCCTCCCCTATACCCTTTAGTCTCAGTAGATACTCAATGCAACACTAGGTTAAAATAAAACACCTTTGTTCACCGCGCTTAACACATTTTTAACACTTCATACAGTGAGTTCGACTTATTCAACTCAGCCCCTCATAATTTCAAATCTAAAATCAATAAATAATACTCACACGATACATATTACTCTACACAGACTAGATCTTTCCCCTCCCCTCCCTCCATCATCCTAACCCTATAGGCTAACCTTGTAACTTTTCTTTTTTAATTGAATATTTAAATACTTATAATATAAAACCTATTATTAGTTCTTTTTTATATGTATTTACCATACATCATAATTATTATAAACTGATGGTTTTACACATAAAATAAAAATAAAATAATAAAAAATACGTTCTTTGGGGATGCAATTATCTCACTGGCTCCAGACGGTTTAAAGCAGTTGGGACTCTCGTGCGGTAAATTTATTACCTAAAAATAAAAAATAGCCAGGTGCTTCTCTACTATCAGCTACCCCATCTCCTACCCCTCCTAAATAGTGACTTTCAACCTCGCAACATACCCCCAATTGGGGATGTCATTTTATCACTGACTCGAGACGGTTGAGAAAAAACACGTAATTTTTTTGCGGGATGTTCCAGAGTGGCAGATATCGCCCTAGTGAAAGTTCGATGTTTTCAATATTCGTAATGATCTGTTTCCGGAAGAATCTGTCTGCTAGGAGTTTTACGTATGCGGAAAAGTCGTGGACGGTATAATGAAACGGTACGTATGATTTATGGATAACATGAAATAAATAAAAAAAATGTACCTCACTGTACGCTGAATACATCACCATTATAAGAGAAGAAAATCTCCTTGAGCCATTTGGATAATGTGTTTTCTTTTTTCCCGCGGCGCAATACGCCGCCCCAGATTCTAGGGTCACCTGGGCGGGAGCCCAAACGCCGCCTAATTCCACATGCCCGGTCAAATTCCAGTCCCCAACCCACGCTAAGTCTATTTACCTGATTACTAGAGTTTTTTTTACCTCGAAATTCATTAATTACTCACGAGAACTTGATGAGTAAACGCATAGAAATAAATTATAAGTAAAGGTAAACGTATTCTTTTTTAGAAGAAAGACAAACTTTCCCGGGTTACGAATTACTAGAGAATGATTTAAAAACTTCTACTATCATCATTATAAGCGGGAAATGTTGCTTATTCATAGTAACCCATAACTATAACTATAAAGATGTGTAAATAAATATTTTTTAAATTTATTTACTAGCTAAAGTACCAGGCGTTGCACGGGGTTATTAATAGTTTGAAGTAAAGTTTTATAATCCTAAACCATACACCTACTCCTACTCTTACTCCTACTCCTACTCCTACTCCTACTCCTACTCCTACTCCTACTCCTACTCCTACTCCTACTCCTACTCCTACTCCTACTCCTACTCCTACTCCTACTCCTACTCCTACTCCTACTCCTACTCCTACTCCTACTCCTACCCCTATCCCTACTCCTACACCTACTCCTACTTCTACTCCTACTCCTACTCCCTACCCCTACTTTACTCCTAGTCCTACTCCCTAGACCTAGCCAGTAATTCAGTAACCCTAGCTCGTATTTCGAAGGTGAAGTGTCCAAAATTTCATCAACCTCAGAATAAAACTGTAGAATTATACTCGTATACAAACAAACACACACCACCCGTCTGGGACATTCTTCTTTATGTAATAGAGAAGATAGAAGAAGAAGAAGATAACTAGAGAGCGATAAAAGTGATTTTTTTTATAAAGTTAGCGTGCCTTTTGCATTTTTTTACTAAAAAAATCATAATATCATCCAACAAAAAACGTCATATTATCAAATATCACTGATAGTAAATAAGGTTTCAATAAACAATGTAACTCGTTGGGGCTCGTCACATGGCTTGACACAGCTATATTTAATGCTAACAATTACCATAAGCTTACAAGTGTAATTGACAATCTGAGCGACTCGTAGCTAGCTACTTACAGAGTCTCTACCTGCTTACTTCTTTTATACTCAAGTTATTATATTACGTTATTCTCTTTTGTACAACCTACAATTATAATGTAACCACAGGTAGAACTGTTATTTATTAACAGTGTAACTACATACTTATATTGTACCTACTTACTTCTTTTATACTAAAATTATTATTTTATGTACATACTATTTTATTATACTCCTTTGTATAACTATGAGATAAGTGTATCAACATGTAAAAGCCTTCTAGGCGTCAATAAATAAATAAAATATTTTTAATTTATTTTTAATTTATGGACTATTGTCCAAATTACAAAGAATACATAACACAAAATGAAATAAACAAGAGCTACAAAAAAAGAACAATAGAAACGTAATATACAAATGAAGCAATGACATAAATACGACAATAATATACATTTGAGAAAACATTCAAATCAAAGCCTGAACAAGGTTTGATACCATGATTTTAGACACCGAATGATAATGTTTGAGTTCTAATTTCGTAAAGCCTGAAAAAAATCATTTAGACTGCTACCAAAAACTTCAAGGCCCTGACTTGAGTTAACAAGTCTCGACATTCTGGATATTGGAGAATGGTTCCCATAATTAGTAGAGTGTTGATTAAGGAAAAATAGAATGATGACAAGGAATGTTGAACGGGATGAGAAGGTGATCAATAATACAATGAATTATTTTGAAAATGCAAATGCGCCTCTTTCACGCCCTTATCTCCATGCAATTCCATCTAGAAAGCGATATTGTTTAATTATAAATAACACATCTCCCTTGTTTCTATTATCAACGGGTGACACAGATTACTAAGTAGCGTTTTATTTCATGTGCTCTAATTTTTGGATGATTCAACCAAACAAAGACAAGGTGTATGAGTTTGTTTAAACATGCACTCAGGTTGTGCAAACAAAAAAAAAATGACATAATCCTCATCACACATTACAGTCTGACACAGTTGACTATGCAGGTGGCCAGAGGCGGAATTAAAGTTTCGGCTGTCAAAATATTATCATTATACGGGTTATTATAAGATTTACTTGTTGTGGATGACGTCACAATAGTTGTTAATTACAAATAAATACTCGGCAATACCGCTGCAAACGGTATAGAATGACGTCAGAGACGTTTTGATCTGTTTGTTTTTGCACTTTTTTCAAAATTGATTTATAAATAGTACGTATTACCGTCTAATATATACGAGTACATGGTAAGTGTACATGTCTGTTTATTTGTTTGCTTCAATATTGCGCTATATTGGTTATCGTTTCAAATTAAATACATTAAAATCTAGTTCTTTAACAGTAACAATGTGGTATACTTCAACTTGACCCCCGAGGTCACTGAACGGAGCAAAATATGACGTCATAATAGTTGTTAATTACTACTCGATTCTCTGCAATAGCGCTGCAAACAGTGTAGAATAAAAGTGATGTAAAACAAAGTTATTGTTTTATTTTATAAAAAAGTGTAGAATGACTTCAGAGACCTTTCGGATCTGTTTGTTTTTAACCATTTTTTCAAAATTGATGTCATGATAGTACATATAACCATTGTTTTATTATTACGCTTTATCTCTTAACATATTAATCTTCCAATCAAGCCATCAATTGATATGCTTGATGTAACCCTAAGTGACCAGCTCAGCTATGGGGACTCCTTCGAAGCCAGAGTAAAGTTTGTCTCTCAGAAGCTGGGCGTACTTTACAGAGCCGGCAGATACTTTAATAGTACACAACTGCTGACCCTGTACAAATCGCAAGTGCGTCCCACTGTAGAATTTAGCAACCACCTCTGAAAATATCTGAATCGGTTCTGTGCAGAAACGGGCGGTCCGTTTGATAGATTCGCCTATCTTAACAAACGGATTTCAATCTTTGTAGCACAGACGTCAGGTGGGAATGCTGTCCTTGTTTTATCGGTATTTTAATGGATTATGCTCTGAGGAACTAGCATCATTGATCCATTCGTCATCGGTGCATATTCGGGCACCCAAACGCGCACCCAACTTTTTTACATGGTTGACATTTGTCATATGATAACGGGTCGCTTCTACGACTCGTTCTTGAGTTCAACAGCTATCTATCGGCCTTTGTGTTTCCTCTCTCCTACAACATGATTCTCTTCAAGACCCAAGTTCACTACTTCCTATCCTCTGAAGGACCCTTCACACAGCATCCTCAAAGATGATATAGGTCTTCAGGGAAATCATTTCCCCCAGGGCCTCCAGTGTGGAGATAATGTAAAAAAAAATCTTGGGATGGGTTAAGGGATTGAATTAATGATAATTTTTTTGTTTTTTAACAGTAACTTTAAGGCTCGCGGGACCCGGGTTGTACATCACTGGCTTAAGCCTTGTTATTCCATCTATTTAAATACAATCTTCCTCATTTTTATATCGAAATTGGAACTGGGATGGAACCCCTTCTCTCTCTTACTAGAAAATACTGTACTACTTTCAAAATAACTGTTAGGAGAAGATTAACATAAAGCAAAGACATTATCCACTGTACCAATATTTGATTGTAACCATAATCATCTGCTTATGTCATCGGTAATGAGCACACACACATACAGACACACAGGTTGAGTACAAACACACGCAAGCTATGTTTGGACACACACCAGTTCAGTTCAGACACACACCAGTTGAGTATATTGTACTATGTTCGTACACAGTTGGAGATAACGGCGGTGGGCAATGCTATTTGGGCGAACAAAAAAAAACTAGGTCAAATTATTTTCAATGAGAAGCGAACGTCTAAATAAACACGTAATACATCTTTACGTGTGAGTTATCTTACGTACCACCCACTCATTGCCACTGTCGCTTACAGGGCAGGCAGATGAACCAAAAATATAAGTAAATCATTGAAGAAGACCATATTAACAAGTCTCAAATGAAACATGAAACAGAATAATACATAGAAAATAAAACAGTATCAGTCGCATCTGGGAATCGAGCCAAGGAACTCTGTCTTTTATTTTAAAGTCTTTTCTCTTTCATTTCAGATTTATTAATATTATCTTTTTCAACGATTTTTTTTTTTTTAATTCTTTAATTTCTTAATACAATCTACAGTTTAAATTTTATAAAGGTCACATTTTATCACATCATTATAATAAAGTAATATTTATAAAAATAAATTAAAAACAACAACAAAAAAATACAAAAGAGGGCACAAAAGTACAAAAAAAATCTAAAACCAAAAAGGGTATAAAAAGTACAGAGAAAATCAGGTAAAAAAAAAAGAAAAGAAAGAAATAAAGAGTAATACAAAAAATCTTTTTCACATACTCATTCTAAAAAATTATTCACAATTTTTTATTGAATTAGGTAACGTGTTGTAAATTTTTAGAACATAGTATTCCGAGGTCCTTTGACGTATTTATTTTTTGATTTTGTTTTATTTATTTTATTTTAGTTATTTGTACATTTTAGTTTACAAAATAAGTAATTATAACTATTATAATATTTCATACAAATAATGATAATTTAAAAACTAATGATTTTTTTCTTGTTTAATTTAATGTGTTTTTTACAATCTATTTTAAATGTATTAATTGTTTCACTTTTGATTAGGTCCGGCATTTATATGGGTATCTGGGCTTAGAAGTCCGTCGTTTGAAGTTAGTCTTGTGTTATGAGCGTGCAACACTATTTTGTTATTTTCAAATTAAGATGTGTGCTGATTCACAATTTGGAGCCACAATGTAGCACACATCTCTGCTATAAATTCAGAGAATTGTATAGCAGAAATTCAGGAAGCAAATTGACTATGGATTATTGTTCATTTTGAACTAAATTAAGATATGTTTTCGTTGAATGTCCCCTTGCAGTTATTCCATATGTGTTTTTTTCATATATGAATACAGCACAAGAGTCCCAACTGCTCCCAACCGTCTGGAGCCAGTGAAACTGTGGTATCTCCAATTGGGGAATGTTGTGAGGCTGAAGGTATTGAGGAGGTGAAGGAGAAGGGGAAGAGGAAGGTGCGGAAATACCTGGCTATTCAGATCTGGTCACCAAACAAGGCTAAAAGTTATTTCAAGCGACGTTTCAATTCTGAATGGTGGTCTTTCACCAGGGCGATACTGAGAGTATCTTTCACTCTGAAACGTTCGCAAATATGGAGTATATTATTTTTATATGAATTATTTGTGAAATAGCACAAATTAATTAAATAAAATTTACTTGCGCACGCCGGGATTTGAATTCGGATTCTTAGTCGAGAGCCTTACCCTCGACCATGGAGGCCGTCAGTGATAGATATACTTTTCTTAAATATTAAAAGAGTTTTACGAGCTTCAACAAGTTAATTCCAAAAATTTTATATTCTCCCTTGATTTGTATAAAAGTTAACAGATGTCTCATATAAGTAAATAAATGGAAAGGTATATTGGAGACGCCATCTAGATTGGAAACATATTCGGGTAGAACTTTGCAATCATAGAAAAAGAAAGCAGCCAATAATGTGGCAATTAATATAGGATAATATTGATAAGTCTTAAATTTAAAGTATGTTATCAATAAAAAATTACGTAAAATATAAAAGGCCTCATTAACTCAGTGGTTAGAGCGTAGAACGCTTGTTAGTAGTCGGATGCACGGAGGTGTACACTCATAAAGGGTAGTTGACTTTCTTGCTTTTGTTCCATACTTTAATTCTCAGGGTTAGCGGCTATGGAGAGTGTCGGGAAGCTGAAGCAAGTGGAATAGGGGATGGCCCTTCCCCCGCGCCCCCAGCCCGGCCAACCTCGTCTGCCTCTTAGCCAGATTAAGCGTAATTCCTTGCAGACCTCATCTCCGTCCCAGCAGATAGTTGAGAAGACCATCATCACCCCCAGCGGACAAAAGATCATCCAGAGAACCATCCAGAGGACCACCGCGGGCGATACCCATAATAAGCTCAGCCCTAAGACAAGCGCCTGGCGTACGTGCAGACCAACACCAACCGTCCCGTCACGCCGCCCAGGGGCGTCACCAAGACAAAGAAGATTTTGAGGGCCCTCTGGATCAATCCCACTGGCCACCATCCTCCCCCGCCGCTCCACCCTTTTAAGAGTATTCTGTGTTATTTATCCTAAAAATTTGGATAATAATTCTTTGTCTTAGCTTAAATACACTCTTGAATATAATGAAAACAATCACTCTATCATTTGTATTATCGTCTTGCAATATATCGTAAGGAATAAATACAGTTTCTTTTTTATTTTCCAATTTAACATTAAATTTAGTTTTGATAATTTAACTGCATCTCTTTATATGATTTATAAATAATGTGTAATGATAGCCTGTCCAAAAAGAGAAAATAAATGTAAAACAAAAAATAATAATAATAATAATAAATTCGTAGAATAGACGTAATATAAGAATAGGAAGTAATATTTGTACAGCGCCCCTGAGGTGATTTCTCACAAAAGCGGCGCTATAGAAATGGTCCAATTATTGGGCGAATGACTTGGCAGGCCGAGGAATTGAACCCACGAAGTCTGGGTGGATGAGACTAGACTGATTAACAATAACTAAAATTACGCCGTTTATAGCATGAAACATTTTCACCTCTGCCACAGCTTATGAATTTGTTCTCTGTTGAACTCCACTGCTGCGTCGGCGATTATCAGCATATCATGGCTTCCGAGCCCCATAATACACATGGTAATAGGGTGAGTGCACCGATTCTAGTTTATTGACTTTCACACGAATAACCTGAAAATATTTTTAAACTTCTACTATCGTCATTAAAAGCGGAAAAGGTTTCCTGTGCAATAGTAAACATATTTATTATTTAAATTGTTCAAAAATATTTATATAATTCACTCGTTTATTGCGTTTGAGAAGTGATCAGTAAATTTCACTCAATAGTTCTCACCATTTATATAAACGTAAAATTTCCTCGGGGAAAAAATAAAACTTACTTACGAAAAAAGAAAAAGGCGCAGCCTGCTACTTTGATGATTGGTGGGGAAATAAATCAAGGAAAGCATATTTTGAAGAAATCTAGGGCGATCGGTCGGCACTTCAATGAAAAATTAGTTTGAAGTTGGACAAATTTTACTGTTTTCTTCTATTCTAGGATAAATATTTGTCGTATGCATTCACCGGGTGTTCAATCAAAGATATATCGATCCAGAACCAGGGGACTTACCAATCTGCCAAGGGGTCATCAACAATCCTCTTTTTCTTCTAATCCCCTATTCTATCAGCGGCTGGCATCATCGGTTTGTTTTTCTGCAGTCCTTAAGGGGAACGCCTGAGCCGCCTGTTTCATACATAACTTCATTTTGGATTTGAGGCCAAAATACCTATTCAAACTAAACAATATATTTTTTTAATTAAAGGTTTTGTAAATATCTAGTGTTTTATTTATATTATGAAGTATATACATGCCATGAAAAAACATTTTTCATAATTTTACAGGCAAATTATTTGCGGGTTTATTGTATGTTTTTAAAAAATTATCATATTTCGTATGTAAATATGATTAGGTAAATAAAAATATAAAATTAAAACATTGAAAAAAAACTTTTTTTTCGGGTCGCTATTTTAAATTATGTACGGCGAACACAAGTTCCAACGTAAATTAATCGTTTTTAATTTAGTTTAAAGTCCACCACGCTAATTTTTATATTTAAAAAAAATATATATATATTTTGTATTTTATTATATCTTCAAAGCAGACTGGTAGAACTTTTTTTTACGTCACCGTTAGCCTCCAAATAATTGTTAAAGCCTCTAATGGCCTATATTTCATAATATAAAACAAAAACAAATAAATTACTTCTAATCCGTACTACATATTTACTATACTTTTTGATGAAAAAAAGATCATTAATTAGGTTTAGGTGAGTATTTTGAGTCAAATCCAAAATTACGTTTTGTATAAAACAGGCCGCGCAGCCGTTCTACTTAATGAACCCAAGTTTTGTCAACCCTGTAAATGTCTTTTTTTTCAAATAACATTTTTATCTTTTCATAAATTTTCATTCTATTTCACGAAACGTAAAATAATAAAATGTAGTTACAAAAAATACTCAGTAGGATTAAACGGTTCTTGTACGTGTTATTTTTCCAAGCCCGTTACGTGATTTTTTGTCATAACAAAATTGAAATATTAACGATTGTAGAATAACCTTGAAAAATCGTGAATTTCTTTAATCTAGTTTCCTACGTTCTATTTACAGAGAAAATTATATTTTTGTAACACTTAAAAAATGAAAACATGATTTTTTCTTCTTATAAATAGAAGATTTCGGGGATCTCGTAGAAAGACATGGCACGATCAAGTGAATAAAATACTTGAATTAATTCAAGAATCAGAATAATAGAAATTATGTTAGTTAGTTATTTTAATGGTATTTGTTAGGAGGGTATTGTTACACGCTTTCTATGGTAGGTAGATACTCTTAGTATTGCCCCGGTAAAAGACCACCATTCACAATCGAAACGTTGCATGAATAAATCTGAAAAGGTAAGTACTTCCCCACCTTCCCCTTTGACATTACCCATTTCCTTCAGTCTCTATAACAAATCACGATAATCGGGGATGCCGTAGTCCCACTGGCTCCGGATATTTGTGAACAGTTGGGACTTTTCTGCGGTATCCACATAAAAAAAAATATATATATATAAACAAAACCTCCAACGAGAATATTTTCAAAAGCCTTTCCAAGAAATGTTTTCATTTCCTATGGTTATAATTAATTCTTGAACGAACTCTTGCAAAAAATCACAACCTTGACATAATAAAAATACGTTGATTTTAATGGTACAAATAATGTTTTTCTCTGTTTTCATTTTCAGACAAACTTTTTAAATTTCCGATAAATCCAATATGTTTTAAAATAGCGTGTCCTTCTATTGGCGATTGTTTACATTCGTATTTCCTAGTGTTTATCCAATGATACCATTAAAAATCTAACGTTTGATCTATGAACCTATCCGGTCATAAAATTGGACATTAGAGCTCAATAAATGTTTTCTTTTTTTATCTAGCATTTAAATAGGCCATGGAAAATACAGACAATACCAAACGAAGCAAACCCCAAAACGGAATCAGATAAAAAAACATTTGTTATAGTAAGCTACTGTTGAGTTTGGCAGCTACCTCTGATCTGGAGCCCATTTTCTGATTTGCGCAAAATATTGTGGTTGTAACAGATTGATATTTGTAATTGATGGATTTCAATCATTAGACAGATGGCTGGAATTTCTATGTTTGGTTTTACCGATATTTCAATGGATGGTGCGCTAAGAAAAAAACAGAGGCGAAATTATAGTAATACAAACAAAACGCCAATTAGAAGCAGGAGAATACATACAAATTGATGTGGATAAAGGCAAAACTACAAATAACCTAACTCAAATACACCAAACCTTGCAAAACCTAACCTAGCCTAACCTATACATAGCAAAATAATACACGACCTAACTCAAATAAACTCAACTTTGCAAAAATTAACGTAACCTAACCATAGAAAAATAACACACGACCTAACTCAAACAAACTTAAACTTGCAAAACTTAACGTACCCTAACCATAGCAAAATAACCGAACCATTTAATAAAACATTGAGTGTTAACATCACACAGCACAAGGTACATAGTATTATTTATAAATATGTGCGGTATTTACCTAGTTTGATAACTGTTCTTCGTGCTATCACATGCCAACCAAGTCTAAACTAACATAACGAAATCCAAGCAAACATTACCCCACCGCACCTAACGTAATTAAACCTTACCAAACGTAACCCGAAATTCCCTAAACCTAACCACAAGGACAACCCAACCTAACCCTAGCAAACCTAACCTTACTCTGTTCCACATAACCTTACATAACCTACATAACCTCACAAGACCACACAACGGCACGTGTTAACACCGCTGAGTTTACGTAAAGTACGGTGTTTGCTTTGTTTGATCACTTTTCCCGAACCAACCAAACTTAGCATAACCAAACCTTACCTCGCATAACCTAACCCTGTCACCAACCTTACATAACCTACATAACCTCACCACGCTACAAAGCGCGCGTGTTAGCATCACTATTATTACGTATAGATAAGTACGGTGTTTGCCTTGTCTGACCTCTTTTCCTTGTGCCGTCATAGCCCACTTTTTTTCCATGCGCCATTCTTCTCGCATTATTTCGGTTATCCAATATCAGGCTTATGTAGGTCATGATTCAGAAATGGCCAGAGGCGGCAGCGGCTCGGTATTGAGTATAAATTATGTAGTGTGTGTTTGGCATTACCATTATCGCTGGTTATGCTTTTGGCAATGGGCCGGCCTTGAAATAAATGATGACATAATCAAATTAAAATTCAGGTGATCACCGCTAAATTCTGCCTTTTCAAAATCGTGTTTCTTTTTTCCTACAAATGTTAGATTGGTAATTTATCCAGAATTACTATTATGATATTCCACGTATGAGATGACGAGAGGCTAGGATGGAAACCGTCCAGGATCGGTACAACAGGAAAATTTTGAGAGATGTCTGTGTTCAAAGTTATTTAACATTAAATTATATACAGGTTTAACTATTATTAAACTAAAGTGTACTAGGCGTCAAATATGATTAAATTATTTTGTTTTGGAGAGTTTTAATTCACATTTTAAATTTGTTGTTTAACATTAATAATTTGCTACCGGTTTCGACACTTTACAGATAAAATTTACAGATACAGACAATAAGGGGGCCAAATCTATATCTTTTGCGTTAGCTGACCCAAGTTAAATTACCAATAAATAACACATTTTGACAGTTTTCATAAACGAAACGTCGTCTCCTGCGTTTGCGTTACGGATTTGTCACTTAACGTAAATGCAAACTTAACTGGTTAGCTCGATAAGGACTGCCAAACTGTCAACATGTGTTAAGTCAATCAATATGACGTGTCAACAGTTGCCTGTATATTATATTTTAAATATGTTTTAATAAATTGTATTTTTGATCTTAATATTTACACATTTTCTATCATTAATCTTTCGAAAATTTTGATTCTTCCATTCACATTATTAAATCCTCTCTCTCAGATAGCATTTACTAGCGATCAAAACAAACTTAAATTATACAAGTACAGTTATAAATAGCTATTGTTAAGTGGGGGTTTTAGAGGAGGGGGGGGGGGGTGCGAGGAGTCAAAATAAGGAAACATGGTTAGCAAAGGTGACTTACAGAGTGCTATAATTTTGTTAATCATTTTTTGTCTTAAGTCTCTAATGTGCACAATTTAAAATATTATTAGAATGTTTAAACTTGTTTTTTTTCTTACTTTATTGAAGCGATGGACTATTTATAATATGTGATTGGCCAACTCGAAATAGTTATTATTTCGTAAACAGAGTACATGCTTCCTGATTAAAAAATAAATAAATTTCAATAAAATACCCTATTAAATGCAACATTATTTTTTTAAAAGAAAGACAAATATTAACTGGTTACGAATAACCTGACAATATTTGAAAATCTCCCACTACCATCACAGTAAGCGGAAGCTGTTGTTTGTGTCGTAATGGAGGACTTATCAGCCGAGGAATTGAACTCACGACGCCTGGGTGAGACCCAAACGCGATGCCAACTCAGCCAGTGACCGGTCTATACGAGTTACTTGATGACACCTAGTATACCAAAGATAGGGAAAATATGTGATGGATTGAACAAATCTCACCGACGTTTGAACCATCGATGTCAACAGCACTCGAACTCTCATGCAGCATTGGACGCAACACTGAAAGGCCCTGGTTCATCAAGGTGATAGGGGTCACGATCCTCAGCATTGAAAGTACGACCTAAGATAAAAACTATGATAGACAATAGACAGAGCGATCTTGTCGATTGTTACACATCCTTAAGCCTCGGTCACACAGAGCGATTACAACGCTGCTATTTAAAGAATACCGTAGAAATCGCTTCATGTGATAAAGTATTCACTGCGAGTAACTCAATTAGCTGCTTTTAAATATTCGCGTGATTCGATTAGAACATGTTCAATTCTGATCGCGACAAACGCGCGATTTTGGCAGTTACGTGAATCTAGTTACCGGTTTTCGCCGTTACGGCGACGCTGCTTTCGCACGTTTTTTTCCATCAACCACCACGCGTAGTTGCCATTTCATCGTCGACATTTTGGTTTGTTTTGATTACTGTTTACCTTATGTTTTTTTTCTGTCTTTCAGTGTATGTTAATGTTTATAAAGGTTGTTTATCCACTAGCTTCAAGAACAAGAGCTCTCTCCTTTGGACGAGAACACGTACATGTTTCGGTATGCATAAATCTATATTGTGCCATGTAGGGACAGTCGGGGGCTTTTAGAATTATTTAATAGGAGTTTTGTTTTTTTATATCAAAAAGTAGTCTTGAGGTGAGAACCGATAGAACAGATTCTGCTAAAACATATTGTAGTTAAAACATACTATTGTTGTATTAACTCGAGCTATAATAATACACAAAGTATCCGGGGTAAAGTACACATCTGCAGGTTATGCTAGATTTATGCTATTTTGGTTTTGTTTTGAAGAGTTTTAATCACCATGTACATTTGTTATTTAATTTTATTTATTTGCTACCGGTTTTGACACATCCGTGTGATTCACTAGCGTTCTTAAAAATAACTTAAATTATACAAGTACAGAAATAATGAGACATTATTAGGTAAGAGTAGGAAAGGTGGGAGTCAAAATAACGAGAAAACATGGTTAACAAAGGTGAATTACAGGGTGATATAATTTTTTTAATAAATTAATTTTTTATTTAATTTTTTGTTTATTTCTAATGTTTTTAAGGCGTACAATTTAAAAGATGTATTCATATATGAAGGTTTAAACTTAGTTTTTTTCTTTATTGAAGCTATGACCTGTCTCTAATAAATAATTCGCAAACTCGAAACAGTTATTATTCCGTAGAATGAAATAATAATAGATGATAGTATCTATAAGAAAAAAAGTTTTTTAAAACCTTTTTTTTCGAGAATCTAATGATTCCTTCCCATGCAAAAGTCATTCCTATTCAAAATCTGTAGTGTAAGGTTGAAAATTTCAAATAAATACGCCGGGAGTGAAGAGTGGCAATGTCGCACATCTATCTTTGATCTGCGTCCATGAAAACTGTACACTATCAACAAGAAATAACAAGAATTTTCACCTTTAAACAATTGTATAAGGAAACATTTTTAAAACGTTGTAATATTGAGCAAAATTATTTATCTTTCATGTTTGTACTCATAATGCATACACGGAATCGCCTCACGAAGCTACTGCAATTTACCCCTGGACATCTTGTCCAATACGGAGATTCATAGCATCCCTGGTGGAGAGCTCTTAGAAATCAGTTTCTTTTAATCTTTAAAACATGTACTAGGAATCCTCTGATCTCTGAGGTAGTCACTGATTCACGAAAATTGTAATGTTTCGAACAACCGATAATTACGACTTGTTATGCACAATTAGGTTGCAGAATGACTCCCCGGCTTTAGTGTTTCCTCTCTGCCACAACATGTCCTCATCTGCTTGTTTTTTTTTTTGATTAGTGTTTAAAAAAATCTGTTGTGTAAAAATAACCACCTCCAAGAAGTAAATGCTTGCGTTGGGGTCTGAACTTTAGGGCCCCTTTCTCAGCCACTGTCCTGACCTAAAATTTTGAATTTGTGTTTATTTTGATGACCGTAAAATGATTTCATAACAAATACTACATGATATAGACAATGAGAGAAACCTAAGAGCCTTCAGCACGGTATTCTTCTACTTCTTTTTAAAGTCCAACTTTGAACTTAGAACTCCCTCAAATTTCTGCAGCTTTGGCGATCCTGGGGTGATCTATTGTCTCTTCCATCAGAAGCCTGCAGTCTATTTCAGATGGATGTGTATGTCGATGAGTGTGGAATCAACACAAATAAAATGTATCATAAAATGCACGGCGTACAATGGTAAAATATTTTTCAAAAAGCCTCCTCATCATAATGATGAATTATTGTTTCTTTTTAGGCCAATTCGCTCCTGAACTATTTCCATAATGGAAACAACAATCAATCACAATCCTAAATCTGTCAGTCATCCTTCTCCCCCCAGTTAATTGACAGATGCGTGTTATAGAAAGAGATAGGAGATATCCAGCGCATGAGAAGGAGATTGTTCTGACCCATATAACGCGTTTTCCACGTGGTCGATAGATGACGCGATGAAGAGGTTTATAAATTAATAATATATTTACGTATTAATTCTCAAACGATCAAGTGAGTCAAGTAGTGCGGTCCTTCACAGATTAATCAATTCATTTAGAATTCTAGAAAAATCCAGCACTCGAAAATGGCGTTAAACGTTATTTGGCATGTTGCTAACTCAAGCAATACCACAAATGATTTTTCTGAATATCCTAAACGGGTTATTGGGAAAATGTATAAGGTTTCAAAAGACAAATACTTTCAATCTGTAATATTTAAATTCCATGAAATACGTCCGATGCGTCGGTATTTAGACCCGTACTAGCAACCATTCGGGTCACATAGTGGCGTATTTGCCACAAGACATCAATAGCAGTAGAGTCACCTTGTTGCATATCTGCCACCAAGTTGTACATCCTCATAAAACTTATTCTATCTGCTTTTATATTATAGTCAGACAAATTATATAAACAGCTTTAGAAAGAGAAAGCACCAAGTTTTCTTTTTACCTTTAAAATTTGCCCATAGATGCTACTGAATAATTTGTAATAATTCCATGAAACAACATTTAGGATAATGTGACGAACGATAAAACGACATAAAAATAAGTAACAAAAACCTTTATAATGGATTGGTCTAAGTAAATGTGTATTTTACAGTCACATAAAATGGTATTTACTGTTTACAAGAAAAAACAATCGGTTAGCGATTATTTTTTTCTTATTAACATTTGCAATTTTTAATTGCGTATGGTCAATAGCAACGAAAAAAAAAGTGAAAAGCCGAAGAAAGGCTTTCAAAAACAGTGTTTCATTTTGAGAACTGTTTAAAAATAGCGGGAATTTTTTTTATATGAGTCCCAACTGCTCCCAACCGTCTGGAGTCAGTGAGACTATGGCATTCCCAATTGGGGAATGTTATGAGGCTGGTGGCATTGGGGAAGGGAAGGAGAAGGGGAAGAGGAAGGTGGGGAAATACCTGGCTATTCAGATCTCGTCACCAAACACGGCTAAAAGCCATTTCAAGCAACGTTTCAATTCTGACTGCTTGTATTTCACTATCTTCCACTCTGGAACGTGCGCAAATATACAATATATCATTTTTTTAAATGAATTAATTGAGACAAAGCACAGATTAATTTAACGAAATTTACTTGCGCACACCGGGATTTGAACCCGCGTCCTTTGGAATCGTACCCCTCGACCATGGAGGCCGTCATATTTCTTAATAAACGTGTAAACTGACAGAATTATGTCTGTAACTCAAAATCTGGAAGAAATCCTCGACTCAGTGCAGAATCGGGCGGTCCGTTTGATAGATTCGCCTATCTTAACAAACGGACTGCAATCTTTGGAGCACAGACGTCAAGTGGGAACGCAGTCCTTATTCTAACAGAGTTTTAATATGAGATGATCTGAGGAACTAGTGTCATTGATCCCTTCGGCATAGGTGCATAGTCAGGAAACACGCCAAATGCGCGCCCAACATCTGCACACGGTTGACATTTGTCACATGAGAACGGGTCGCTTCTACGACTCGTTCTTGTGTTCAACAGCATCCTACAACATGGGTGTCTTCAAAACTCAAGTTCACTCCTTCTTATCCTCTAAAAGACCCATCCACATAGCACCCCCAAAGATGATATAGACCTCGAGGGAAATTATTTTATTGAGTAGTAACTGTAAAAAAAAATTATACTATATTGTCTAGACCCGAACTGAGTGTCGAACCAAGTTTTTCCAATTTTCCAATTTTTCTAATGGTTCTAACTTTTTTTTTTTTTTATATGTCTACCGCACAAGAGTCCCTAACTGCTCCCAACCGTCTGGAGTCAGTGAGACTATGGCATTCCCAATTGGGGAACGTTGTGAGGCTGAAGGGATTGGGGAGGGGAAGGAGAAGGAGAAGGTGGGGGAAAAGGGGAAATACCTGGAAATAACTGACACAGCAATTTCATGCGATAATGTGCTCTAGATAAAGCAAATTTTGGGCTCATTATCGCATAACTTTGCCGTATTAGATGGAACATTGTTATTCCAAGTCGAGTGAGTCGATGTGTAGAATATAGACGTTATATGACAATATTGTTTTATACTTCAATGCCAACATATTGATTAGAGAATTAACAAATTAGATAAATTACCTAATGATAAGATAAACTGTGTGAATGAATAGTTAAAACAGCAAAATTAATCAGTATACATAAAAATAATACGAGGATTATTATGCAACGTTTTCATTGTTGTCTAAATCGTAGCTACTACCCAGTTTTGCTCTAATTCCGTGAATATTTTTTCGAAATTTTTTGAAAATAGTTGAGTTGATTTAAGAATTCCATATAAATGTGGATTAATATAAAATTATTGTAATAATAATTGAAAAAAAATATATTATCCATGTTAAATTTTAATAATAATTTAAAAAATATTTTTTATATTTTCAGTTATTTTTACATTAATTTTGTATTAACCGCCCGTCCTTTGGGTTATTATTCATAAAGTAGGTAAAAAACATACTTTTTTTTCATTAGATTTCGCAATAACAATACGTGTGACTAGTAACGTAACTTGTATGGGAGAGGCGAAAACACCCGAACACATCCGATAGCTTCGGCTGACCTAGAAATACTAAACGAGATCACGCAGGAAACAAACAATACGAATATTTTGTGGGTTTTGGGTATAACTTTTTTCGTACCTGAACTTACGAGATACGGCTTGTTGCGTTCGGGCGATAATATAGCGGCCGTATCACGTACGTTCGTATGGGCAGAGCGTTAATATAAATTTATATGGAATTCTTAAATCACTTATCGTTAATTTTTGTCAATGTTTGTAATTTGTTTATTTATTTATTATTTGTGCATACTTGTCATTAATTTTTAGTATGTTGTTTATCCTGATGAGGGAAGCTCTGCTCCTGAAATATGTGGATATTTATATTTTAAAAACAGTGGTTGAAACAAAGTTTTTCTTATTAATTACGTTTATGAAAAAGGTCTAGTTAATGTTTTACATAAATTTGTGTTTCTTCCCCTTGCATGTTATGGCATCCGAACGCATTAATATTTTCCGTTTTTAGAATGGTAAAAAAAATTTCAAGGTAACTTTCAGTAAATATTGGATAAGTTTTCCAATGAATTTGCACAGGTGAAAATATTCGCATTCATTATGTATCATCATCATATATATACAAACAATATAAATGCGCGGCTTAGTAACGAAAACAAATTTAATTCGAAATTACTGGTCACGTCCCCGTAATCAATTCACGTAATCCGTTAATAACTGATTGCCGGCTATATTATATAAAGTACGTGATTATTGATCACTCTTACCAAATATGTGTCAATGCGAAATATGAATGCTATCATCCGAGTATCTGTTTTTTACATCAATAATATTTGCGTAACGACGTGTGGCAGATAAGAATTACTTGACATAACCCAAATAACGCTTTTTAAATAACACAATGTTATTGTATTACTAAAAATATGGCGCGGATGTGATGAAAATTATTATAATTCTGTCTGTGATACGATTATTTTTTTTTACATGAATACCGTACAAGAGTCCCAACTGTCTGGAGCCAGTGAGACTGGAATTCCCGATTGGGGAATGTTGTGAGGCTGAAGGTGTTGAGAGAAGGGGAAGAGGACGACGGGGGAAATACCTGGCTACTCAGTTCTGGTCGCCAAACACGGCTATAAGCCGTTTCAAGCGACGTTTCAATTCTGAATGCTGTTCTTTCACCAGGGCGATACTGAGAGTATCTTCCACTCTGGGACGTGCGCAAATATACAATATATTATTTTTTTAGTGAATTAATTGTGAAACAGCACAAATTAATTAAATAAAATCTACTTGCGCGGATTTGAACCCGCGACCTTCGGATTATATGGAACTTGCTTTACGATGCAAACAGGAGCGGCTGCGCTGCCTGTTTCATACATGACTTAATTTTGGATTTGAAGCTATCCAAAACTGAATTATATGTATTTTTTATGTAACATTTAATAAATATCTAGTACGGATGAGAAGTATTTTACTTATTTTTGTTTTAAATTATAAACAACAAAATCAATTTCTATGATTTTAGAGGCAACTTAGAAAACTGTTTGCGGGTTTACTGTATTTTTTAAAATTATCGTATTTGCTATGTAAATATAATTATAAAAACAAAACAATTTAAAAAAAAAAACGTTTTTACGGGTCGATATTTTAAATTATTTACTGTAAATTTGTGTTCCACCGTAAATCGGACGTTTTTAATTTAATTTAAAGTCCACCATAATGCTTATTTTCTGTTTCATTATATTTTCAAAGTAGACGGGGTAAAACCTTAAAGCGGAAAAGGTTTCTTGTGGAATGATGACCACGCCTTGGTGGAAACCCGAAGCATTTGTTAACTTAGCAACTAAACGACTACTAAAGCTTATATAAAATGCACCCTACTGAATTGTTTGGTACCTCTAGTCCGGAGTCCCTAGATTCCTGAAAAAACAATTGATTTTGTGCAAAATTGAGCAGTAGTCCATTTGACTATCTGATGTCAGAGATTACCCTTGTAAAATTTATAAAATGCTCTGGGCAAACCGTGTTTGTTCTGCAAGTATTTCAATGAATGATGCCCCACAAAAATTAGCGTTATTGACTGCTTTCGACACCTGTGCAAAGTCGGGAGACGGATCAAACGCGGGTTCAACATTTGCACACGGTTGTTTCCGCTTGAAAACGGGTCACTTTCACGACTCGTTCTTGTGATAATCAACTAAAACTATTTAAATATTTAATGTCATAAATAATTCATATTTTTATTTGTTTACTATATTGTGTACGCCCTATATGGGCTTTCATATATTATGTTATAAAAATTCAAATTACAATAGTGACACAGGTACCTAAAAAACACATCACAGTAGATACATAGGTAAAATAGATAGTCTTCACGAAATACAACGACTAAATATTTAATTTGTCTCACGAACAAATTCAGCAATAACATAGTGTTGGTACCATTCAAAATAATTAACAACAGAGGCCAATATACAAAACACACCTCACATTAACTGATACTTATACTATAGACACATATCTTATTAATAATTGTTGAGGATGTATGTAATAATCGCCTTTTGTATTTGTATTCCGAGCAGTTGAACATATCTACTGGATCTGAAAAAGTATTACCTTCTGCGTGAAGTCTAGGTACAAGTGAATACTTGAATGACTCAGTCCTGAAATTATTGTTACAATTGAATAAAATTTTAGATTGAGTAGTTCTAGTTGGAATATTAAATTTAATTAAGCTGACTATAACAGGAGCGCAATTCCCGTTATTTAAGGAAGATTCCTTATATTTTTCCTTAGGCTTAAATACGTATTGATAAACTTCGGTTCTGGCTCTCGGATGACAGCTGTCAGCTGTCATTAAGTGAATGACATTACTTAAAAATATCAATATTTGCGTAATTTTTGCAAGAGAATAACTCAATATTGAGTGAGTACACAAAGAAAAAGTTTAATCTCAAATAATTGAGCAAAATAACAATCTATAATAGGAATAATGTGTTATATAGGAATAATAAAAGAAACAAAAACAAAACTCAAGACATAAGGCCTCTGAAGATGGACAATGTGATTTGTCCGAAACGTCAGGAGTTAAAAAGTCCTTCTAAGGACTACATTACGCGGGTAAACCGAGAAAATTATTCTACATAATATATAACGTATATATAAATAATATAATATAATATTAAGTAATATAATATATAATATAAGTATTAAAATAGGTTAAGAATAATATGTATGTATGCAGTTAATGAATATAATATGTATGTAGTTAAGTTAATGAATATAATATGTATGTAGTTAACTTAATTAATATAATATTTATGTAGTTAAGTTAGTTAATATAATATTTATGTAGTTAAGTTAATTAATATAATATTTATGTAGTTAAGATAATTAATATAATATTTATGTAGTTAAGTTAAGAAAGTGAATTAATTATGTATTTCTTTTAACTTAATAAATAATTTTTAAAAAGTAAGTTACCAATTGCGTTATTATTTACTATAATCTGTAGTATAGTTTGTTCTACAGATATTTCAATGGAGCCTGCTCGAAGGAGCTAAAAGCGTTGATCCCCTCCACGCCGGTGAACGTGGGTGAAACTCGACGGACACGAGCGGAATATCCGTCCACAGTTTATGTTGGCTTCATGAGAAAGGGTCTTTTGGCCGACTCGTTTTTGTGGAACGAGCCACCGTCGTCTGTCTTTCTGCGTACATTTAATCCGGCCCTCTGCAAAGCCCGCATTAACAAATCCCTTCCTACTGCTCCCTCCTTAATCCTCACAATGCTGCCCAACCGGGCATCGATATAGTTCCCCTGTATGTGCTCTGTACATACACTGGCGCTATTGTGAGGTGCCGCTATAAAAATAAAAATATTAAAAATAAAAATCAGAAAAACCTACATAGGTATTAAACATTTACCTAATGCGCAATTATTTTAATCATGAAAAAAATTACGTGACGCATTGTTAGGCCTATTTTGAAAACAAATTACGCATAATAGTACTTAAGGTTCAGAAAACAACTGAGAAAAATGTTTAGCAACTATAAATAGTATTTTTTGTAGATATGATATATCGTTTAAGATCGCATATCTATAACCTACGACTCTTATATTCATTGCCGTAAAATGGGGTTACTGTGAACAATTTTAAATTTGACAGTACCTACGAAACTTTTTAAGAAAATATTTGTTATCTATTAAAACAATTTTTTAACTTTTTTTCATCTGTCCGGTTTCAGCCCATCACGGCCATCTTCAAACTGCGATAAAATTTTTGTGATTTTTTCCTTAAACTACGATATATCGATACCTTAGTTCAATAGGGAAATAACTCAAAATATCTCATGTCGATACCTTAGTTCAATAGGGAACTAACTAAAAATACCTCATATTGTGAAAAATATGAAATTTTATGAAAATCTTTCAAATGCAGTTTTCTCAATATGAGGTATTTGAGTGTATTCATATTGTGAAAAATATGAAATTTTATGAAAATCTTTCAAATGCAGTTTTCTCAATATGAGGTATTTGAGTGTATTCATATTGTGAAAAATATGAAATTTTATGAAAATCTTTCAAATGCAGTTTTCTCAATATGAGATATTTTGAGTTAGTTCCCTATTGAACTACGGTATCGATGTATACAATTTTTAGGGTATCAGGGTAAACAGCAAACGGATTATAACATCACGTTGTTAAAGACACAACCTAATTTATCTTTAATAGTTTTTAAAACCAGATACGTATATAAAATTATAATATTAACAGATACCTTACTTAAAATATCTTGCAACCTACAGTACGGAAAATCAGGATTTAGCAATACGAATTAATAAAATCATAGTTTACCACCTGATACTCCATGTAAAAGTTGTGGAAAAATTGTAACAGTCTGAAATTGTGATATGCTGAAACCAGTAAGATCAAAAATAAATTAATTAAAAAAATCAAAAAATTGGATTTTCACAAAAAATTGGAAAACACATACGTTACATAGGTAGATCTGAAATAGAAAATATATTAACACCAAATACAGACTAACACCGAAACGACTCAACTGCACTTAAAACACCTCACAATTATTTTTGTTTTTTTCATCACTTTAATATAATGTAATTTAATATTTTGTAAATGAAATCCTCAGCACGAGAAATCCCAGTGAGAATATCATTATTTATCATTTTTTTATAAAAAAAAGATAATAAAACATTATTATTATTGTCAGTATCAAAACGGTAAATATTAATACATATATTTGTATTATATTTATTGCCAACTACCAAAATATTTTGAGTGTCACAAAAAAACATAATTTTTATTTAGTTATTATAAATACATATAAAATATTTAATAGTACAGATATATCTTAATAGCTAATTACAGAAAAAAAGTATAAATTTATTTAACAAAAAGTGTTCAAACTCAATTGAGAAAGATTTCTCGTGTTTGAGTTGGGGAGCACCGCCATCTAGCGACAGTAGTGGTAAGTATAGAAATAAAAGTACATCGAGAATGTAATATAGATGAAGTTTGTGTTGTTGTATACGATAGTTACTACAAAATAGAAGACTAAAAGGACATGATACTAGAAATGCAACAATAAGGCGCATCCAAGATAAAAATATAGTACATTCATATTTCGAAAGGCCCGATTGAATATTTCAAGAGGATATGCATTATTTACAATTAAGAGTTTTATAAAATTTAAGAAAAAATTAAAACTTGTAATTACTGTTGGAGTTATGTAATAATTGTTTGATTTGTGATTTGAAAGAATTATAATTTTTTTCTGTTTTGATTTTATATGGGAGGTACTAAAAAAAATTATACCTTGATAGGCGTAATGAAGTCGAGAAGAACTAGTTTTAAATTTATGGATTTCTAATTTGCCACGTGATCTTGGTCGCTTACTTAATTTTGTGGAAATTTTTGACTTGAAGTGGTCTTTGTTAATTTGTAACAATGTGTTATTTTTGAAGATTTTATTTAAACTGGGGACTAAAAAGTTAAACAGCTGTGGAGAAAAATCGATAGTTTTCGTAGGATGACTTTCAAAATTAATTTCTGTATCTTTAACACTAACAGGTAAGAGGTTAGTGTTAAAGGTTTCCCCCCAACCGATTAGACCATATTGTAAAATGGATTGTGCAAGTGAATAATATATTGTTTTTATCATATTGAATGATGGGATGTTTCTTAATCTAATGAATATGTAAATAAGTTTTCTTAATCTGGTTACCGTATTTTGTACTTGTTCTTTCCATTTTAGCTGACTGTTTACTAAAACACCCAGATACTTTATGCTATTTTTGCCTGTGATGGGTAAACATTTGGCATCGTTGCATTCTTTTTTGTTCAAAGTATTAAATGGTGTTTAAAGTCACACCTTGAAGTGGGGCGACTTTGATACACCAGTTTTACGCAATATTTTTACAAAAAAAATATCCACCCCTGTGATAGATTTCCCTGAACTACTTGAACAAATCCAATTAAGAATGCCAACCAGATAAACCAGACAAAACCACATACTAATCCTCCCCCGATGCAATACTAACTCAAAACAAAGCACATTTATTCATCGCGCTTCACACATTTTTAACACTTCATACAGTAAGTTCGACTTATTTAACTCAGCACCTCACAACTTCAAGCGTAAAATCAATAAATAACATGTACATAATACATATTATTAAACAGACTAGATCCATTCCCTTCCCCTCCCTCCCACTATCCCATTTCCATAGGCTAAGCTTGTATATATTTACTATGCTTCATAAATATTCTAAACTGTTGATTTCTATAAAGTAAAATAATCTTCTACTATCTTCTCCTTCCAACTATCTTTTTCTAACTATTATATAAAGAAGAACGTCACGGGCGGTGGGCGTGTATTTGTTTTGTATACAAATCTACAGTTGTATTCCTAGTTTGATAAAATTTTGCGCACCTACAAAACACGAGGAAGGTCTCTGTGTACATGAGATTTCTAAAAATCACCTCCACCCCCCTTTGCCATACTTTAAGTCAAATTTTGACACTTCTTCATAAAATTTTGTACACTTGACGTTCAAAATAAGACGAAAATGAGTAGGAGTAGGGATAGGTGTAGGGGTAGGGGTAGGGGTAGGGATTACAAAACTTTACTCCAAACCATTAATAACCCCAGGCAATGCCGGTTACTTCAGTTAGTAAAATACACCCCCTGCCACCGAACACATAAAAAAAATAACTTCACAGGTCAACCGACAATATGTTTAAATATCGTTAAAAAACCAAATACTGTGGCAGTTATTTTCGAGGTGTCATCGTATTCAAGTTGTCTGAAAATAAATCGCCGAGTAGTAGCGAGAATTATTGCATTTATCCGCGCGATGATCGAAGTCGCCCCACGAATCAAAAGTCGCCCCATATTGCGGTAATACATTCTTATGTAATATCTGTGTGGTTTCCCAAAAAAATGTTACGTCGTTATCATTACTAAATCAATTGATTACGTTTGAATATCCATAAGTCACGTTTGGTATAGATTATACTTAAACAGACATATTTGTATATTATGTAATTACAAGGTCCTCGCCCATAACGCCCCGGCAAGGAATCAACAAAAGCCGAGTGATTTAAGAATGTGTGATACCATGGTATCTCCGTTTTACATACATATTTCCATTGGCACCCGTACACGTCGCGGGAGCGCTGTTGCGTAATTCCAGCATGCAGCGGGTGGTACGAGGTTTAATTAGCTCCTCGATATCATTGTGCTATCGCCGAGATCCCTTTAGGAATAACGTTGGTTAATAATAATATTTCTTATAGTTAAAATACGCTTTAAAAATATGCTTACACCATTATTAATTTTGTGCATTAATAATATCAAATACGTTAAAAAATATGTCATTCGCTAAGCTTCTGATATTTTCCATACATTTAGATGACCACATGCTATATTAACGCCTCTAGCGGCGCAGTACGAATTGTTTTTTCACACACTTTATTAAATATTATGTGAAATACATACATAATAAATTATAAAAATCGAAAATTGATAAAAATAAATATTAGATAACCTACAAATGGCTTTACTGCTGTTTTTAACATAAATGAATATTTTTTTTAAAAGATATTAGGTTTGTACTACTAGTTATACATCTCTTCGCTCGCTAGCCGGTTTTGCAGCCCTTATAAGATACAGGGTTGCTGGAATGAGGGAATGAATAAACAGCTACGGAAATATCTTCTTGAGGTCTCCAGTCCAGCCTCCAGCATCGACGCATACTGGAGAAAGATATTGGCTACTCACAATTTAAATGCCTCAACACCTTAAAGGCTTTATTTTCAAATACTTTTTTTATGTGTCATGTATCATTCATCTACTATCTTATTCAATGTTTTATAACTTATTGACGTTTGTAAACCTTATTATAATATTTAATCATCGAAGAAGATAATATTAACACATCCATTTCGGATTCGTGTTTCATTTGGGATGTGTTAATATTGTCTTCTTCAATGATTAAATATTACAATGATGTTTACAAACTTCAATAAGTTATAAAGAATTTAATATTTATTTCCAGACTTGTAAAATCAGTCAATAGATGTCTCGTATAAATAAAAATCGGGTCGGTATATCCGAGACTCTATTACGATATCAATTGTGTTCGTGAAGAACTTTGCAATCATCATAAGGACAGCAGCCAATAATATGGGATTTAAAATGGAGGATAATATTAACAAGTCTTGAACTTGATGTATGATATCGGTGTAGATAGCATAAATTGAACTGGTCTCATTAGCTAAGTTGGTTAAGCGGTTGCCCCGGATAGGCAGAGGTCCTGGGCTAGAGTCCCAGATGCGACTAAAATCTTTTTATTTTCTGTTGTTTTTTCGGATTCGTGTTTCATTTGAGATGTGTTAATATTATCTTCTTCAATGATTACTATCTTATTATTATTTTATATTTCAAACTTTTGTACATATTTCGTATATTTTTATAACTATTGTATGTATATTTTGTATTGACTACACTAACCTCCCCACAACGTTTTTTTATTATTATTGTTATTATTACTGCCTCCAGCAGTTTTCGCTCATGTGCGGTAATCACTTTAAAAAAACAGTTGAAAATACTCCCAACTTAGCGATTTTCATAATAAAAACTTTAAAATAGATTTAGACCTACCGTAAAACTTGTTGATGTTTCTAAGACGTCTTTAATTTTTAAATGCTAAAAACACACCTGCTATTTTTATTCACACAAAAAAACGGAGTTAATATGTTATTTCATCTTTCCGGGTACAAAAATTCCGACCTGAACCTTTTGGTTCCGGAAAATCGTAAAAAACGTCATAGCGAAATAGTTGGATAAAGCCTCGTTCAGACGGAGTTATTTTAACGCTGATTTGTTGCCGCGGCGAGTGATCGCCGCTTGTTGTATCCGATAGTAGGCGGTCGAACGGAGATACCGAAGCAGCGAAGGTAGTAGCGACTGAAATGTTCTACATGTCGAAAAAAACATGAAGCAAACCAAAAACATTCAACAACTAAGGATTTGAGATGTCAGACTAACTAGGTAACTAGCAACTAGATCGCCAAAATCGCGCGTTTATCGCGATCAGAATTTAGCATGCTCTAATCTAATCGAATTTGAAAAAATAAAAATAAATGTATCAAATTGTAATGCATCCATTTAGGTAATCACACTAGTGAGGAGATTTTGTTTACTCTGGTATTTTGAAAATAAAAACATATATGTTGAACATACCTTTTTGATATGTCTTTAACATGAATATATTTTTTAATTCTATAAAATGCTTTTTCTCATATAATATCAGTGCTATTCAATATTATCTCTATTTTTATGTTTGTGTTTTATATGTTTTTATTTCATCTTACTCAGGATTTTTTTTTTTTAATAAATTTATGAAGTTGTGAATTCTTGCTGATCGTTTGGGTGACATAATTGATTTGACAGCGATCTACTATCTCTAAACACAATTTGTTCTTTCAAAACATTTTTATTTAAAGTTCTTAAGTAGGCACCTTTTTGATTTTTCAATTTTATAAATTTTCTACCCAAAGAAACCTTCTTTAGAATATGTAATCTGTGGCTAACCAGAAAGGTATATCTATTGCGAGTTCAAAGTTTTTTATGCTAAATTTAAAACGTACTGGAAAAAACTGTGCTAATTTCTGCGAAGCCGGTAGAGTAATTTTTGAGAAAATTGAGGACAGACAGACAAAAATTCACTTTTACACGTATAGATTACATGATACGACCATGAACCTCGTATAGGGGTCGAGAGAACAAAAAAATAATAAGTTAAGAGTTCAATAATATTTTTGTGAGAATATTTAAAAGCTGCCGATTGAGTAAATCGCGGGGTATACCTAGTCGTACGAAACGATTTCGTCGCTGCTATTTGAACAGTAGCGACGAAATCGTTTCGTTGAAATCGCTCCGTATGAACGGGACTTAATAATTATTTTTAGAATTCAGGTACATAATAATATGGAAATTTTTGAACGTAAACAATACATACAGGTTATATAAAATCTGTTTGTCTATTAAATAATTTTATGTTAGACGATTACACGTGTGCGATATCCTCGTATTTCAATGCCATATTGTAATTTGACACGGGTACGGTGTTAATTTTTGTAAATAGTTTTATTATCTGTGACGTACGGAGGTTTTGGTTTAGGTCTGGAATACATGAATACACATGATGATAAAAGCATCGCTTTCGAAACATGTAGATATTTATGTTTATTTATAAAGTGGTGAAAACAAAGTATATATATTTTTTAATTAAGTTATTAATAATGACGCTACAAAGTGAATACCAATAGTTTGAAGAAATTATAATATAATTGAATCACCTCCGTTGGGTGCAACGGGCAAAACGCGAGTACATACTTCTGAATACTTGTACAAAGTGGATGAGTTTGCGTATTTGGGAAGTTTGTTTAAGAGAGATGGAAAAGTTGATAGGGATATTGAAAGAGGGGTAATTGCTGGAAATTCCATCAATGGAGGACTGAACGCAGTTTTTTTTAATTTTATTTTTTTATATGAGTACCGCGTAAGAGTCCCAACTGCTCCCAACCGTCTGGAGCCAGTGAGACTATGACGTAATCAATTGGGGTATGTTGTGAAGCTGGAGGTAGTGGAGAGGGGAATGAGATGGAGATGGAAAGGAGGAAGGTAGGGAAGTACCTGGCTATTCAGATCTGGTCACCAAACACGGCTAAAGCCATTTTAAGTAACGTTTCGATTCTGAATGGTGGTACTGAAAGAATCTACCACTCCGGAGAGGCCCAAATAAATAAATGAAAAATCCAAAGACCACCCTGATTTTTTTTTTTACAGTACTCCACACACTAGACCCTGGGGAAATAATTTCCCTCAAGGCCTATATCATCTTTGGGGATGCTGTGTGGAGGGTCTTTTAGGGGATAGGAAGGAGTGAACTTGGGTTTTGAAGAGACCCATGTGGTAGGATGGAGGAAACACAGAGACCGGCAGATCATTCCACAGCCGAGCTGTTGAACACAAGAACGAGTCGTAGAAGCGACCCGTTCTCATGTGACAAATGTCAACCGTGTGCAAACGTTGGGCGCGAGTTTGGCGTGTTTCCCGACTATGCACTGGTGCCGAAGGGATCGATGACGCTAGTTTCTCGGAGCATCTTCCATTAAAATACCGGTAGAACAAGGACAGCATTCCCACCTGACGTTTGTGCTCCAAAGATTGCAACCCGTTTGTTAAGATAGGCGAATCTATCAAACGGACCGCCCGTTTCTGCACAGAGTCAAGGGTTTTTTTCAGATATTTTGGGACTCCCGACCAGAGGTTGTTGTCAAATTCTACAGTGTATGATGTATGGCAGTGAGGCATTGAGCTAGCAGAGTATGGATAAAAGATGACTGCATCCGGTAGAAATGAGATCACCAAGGCGAGTGTGAGGTTAAACCACTATTTACTAATAAAATTTTGTTAAATACATTAAAACAAGCGTTTTTCAAAATCAGTAAGAAAAATACTAAATGTAGAGAAAAAATTCGTACACAACAACAAAAAATCACCCCATCCACTTGATTCGTCAGAAAATCCATTAATCGAATAATTATCTCGGTAGGGTTATTAAATTATTTTATTATAGAAACATAACAGCATATTTGTTATAGCGAAAAACAATATTCCAAAACAAATTTACAGAAATTAAAATTACAAATTAGTTACCTCTGATATGTTTCGTTGTAATATTTTATTTATACGTGTCTGTGTATGTTTGAATGTGTTTGTAGGTGTGAGAAGTGGTGATCTACATATTATAGAAGTGATGTCATATGTATGCGCATTGAGCAGTTTATATAATTGTTTTAGTATATACGTTTTGGCTTTTTGGTCCGGGTGACGAGAAATGAAAATACTTTTTAAAATTTGGTAACCTCCAATTAAATTGGTTTACAGACGTCACAAAGAACATTGGTAAATTAATCCATGACACATTATTAAAAAAGTCACATATTTCGAGCCATGTGTTGTACAAAATAGTTAATTTTTTTTAATAGCAAATATTTTTATGATATTTGCTTATCATAACAAGCATAGCTAGTAACGGAAAAAAATGGTTTTAAAGGTTTTTTTTCTTATGTAACAATCATTGATTGTTTCTCATATCTAAGGACAATAAAATAATGGACGCCTTATCAATTAATTTACATTATTCAATTCATGTTTGTTAAACTTACAAAAAAATTATTAACTACTGGAGACCTCCATGGTTTTCTGACTTCCTGTACTTAACGGGGATTATGTATTTTCAGAAAGAATTACATCATGCAGTGATCTCCCTAATCTCGGAAAACCAGATTACAGTATTACCCCGATTTACGAAGGATATAGTAATAAATATTTAAATGAAAATTGTTTTTGTTTTAAGTCACATTATTTTATTTATATATATTTCTGAATTTGACCGGTTTCGGTTGAACTCAACCATATTCAGGAATGTACACATATAAACTGTATATTAAATAAACGAGTATATAAAAAAAATAATGTAACTTAGAACAAAAACATTTTTCATTTAAATTATAATGTCAATATTTACTAAAAACTACTGAAAAAAATGTTAATATGTATTTCAAATTTTTACTAGTTTAAAAAAAAATCAGCTGTATAATGTAAAAAAAAGGATTTAAAAAAAGTATTTTCTTTTAATCATAAACCATGATAACTTAATCCAAAAAAATAAATTATTATTAAAAAACCTTCTCGCTGATAATCTTTCCCCTCGCATTGATATAGGTAAATGTGTAATAAATGTAATGCCATTCCACCCTAATTTAATGGTGTCAGGACCAAATTACACAGGCGTGAATTAATTACACATTAACGAAATTACACAATTACACATCTCCTGGAGTTACAGACTTTTCTTTTCAACTTTTTTTAAAGTTTTTAAATTTTATTTTTAAATTAAAAAGCGAAGGAAAGTCAAACATTCGAGATGGGGAATTTTTATCCTGATGTTGTTGACATATAACTACAAAGCGAATATTTTTTTATCGACATTCATTAATTCATTCTCATTAAAATTTGATACTGGGTGAAGTACCAGGCGTTGCCCGGGTTATGAATTATTTTTTTTTTTTAAAGGAGGACAAATATTCCCTGGTTACGAATAACCTGACAATATTTGAAAATCTCCTACTACCATCACAGTAAGCGGAAAATGTTGCTTTTGTCGTAATGGAGGGCTTAGCCAGCCGAGGAATTGAACTCACGACGTCTGGGTGCGACCCAAACGCGATGTCAACTCAGCCGCTGACCGGTCGAATGATTGTGTTACCCGTACCCCGACCCCTACCCAATAATTTTCCTCTTATTTCAAACGTGCAAAATGAATAAACCTAGCTTTTTTCTCAATATAAAATTTATTTTTCACAGTTTTAAACACTAAAATTTAAACATATTAAAAAAAGATGTAAAGGATATAATTCTCCATATGTGCAATTCCGTCCTTGCAAATAACAAATAATTTTATATGATAATTTTTACATTAATACCCAATTATTGACCTCTCTCACCACTTTTTGTCCATGATTAACTGACATTATTTTTCAGATCACATTGTATCCTGACGAAGGAACCATTGATTCAGAAGCATGCAGATATTTATATATTTCACAGCGGTTTAAATAATTTAAAAAACAAACATTAAATACTTCCACAAACTGATTTTAAGTTTATCGAAGAAGTGAATTATTAGTATTTATGATAAAAAATGTGAGATTAAAAAGTAAAGCGATGAAACTGTATTTACTAATTATAATTACAATAGCACTACAAGCAGTGGCGTGAATTCCATAAAGGCTGTGAAGCGGTACCCTAACCCTAAGAAAAAATGAACTACAAGAAGAAATCATAAAAAAAAAAATTAATTCGACTAATTTCTGATCAAAACGTATTTTTCAACCCTCGAGACTAGAAAAAAGCGACAGCAACCTCATTAATGTTGCGGTCTATTCCATATGTTCATTGTATTTTTTATAATTATTTTTTTAAGTTCCTTAAAGGCCTATATTATCTTTGGGGATGCCGTGTGATGGTTTTTTTAAGAATTAAAATTAGAGGAATTTCTGGGAAATAAAAAGGTATGATGGGTGAGTAGGAATCTGGGGTTCAGACTATCCAGGAGTGACGAACGCATTAATCCATTCCTCCCACTGTTTTAAAAATTACTAATTATCTCGAAACGACAGATTGAGACTTGTTGCAGTTTACTACTGGTCGGTATATATATGGTATATATATATTGCCAAAAATTAATACAGCCTTTTTCCAAATTGAAAAATTGAACACATAGGAATTCAATAATTTAAAAATACTTTATCATAACATGACATTGACATCAATATCTTTTTTCTTATGTACAGTGGGCCTGTTAAGGTTGGGTTGTACCTACACATTATGGAAACACTTGATGTAAGACTGACACGTGTACATTTAACTTGATTACATGTCAAACAACTCATACCCTTTATCGAACAAGCCACTACAAATAACGAAAATGATAATAATTTCACAAGTACAATTTAAGGGGTTCGATTCTCGGTATAAATTATTACTTCATCATCAGATAGCAGATAAAGAATCCTTGTAATAATAGCAATAAATTAATAGGCTCCAATTTATATTTATGGTAAATTGTAAGAATAGATTAACGACTTCAAAATATCAAAAGTTCTACGAAAAGATGGTCGATTTAACGATAGTAAAAGAATAATAAAGAGGGTTTTGCAAAATTATAGAAAATGTAGTTCATACATTGATGAGAATTAAAATTAAAATTAAAATTAAAATTAAAATTAAAATTAAAATTAAAATAAAAATTAAAATTAAAATTAAAATTAAAATTAAAATTGAAATTGAAATTAAAATTAAAATTGAAATTAAAATTAAAATTAAAATTAAAATTAAAATTAAAGTAAAATTAAAAATTAAAATTAAAATTAAATTAAAATTAAAAATTAAAATTAAAATTAAAGGTAAAATTAAATTAAAATTAAAATTAAAATTAAAATTAAAATTAAAATTAAAATTAAAATTAAAAATTAAAATTAAAATTAAAATTAAAATTAAATTAAAAATTAAAATTAAAATTAAAATTAAAATTAAAATTAAAATTAAAAATTAAAATTAATTAAAAATTAAAATTAAAATTAAAATTAAAATTAAAATTAAAATTAAAGTAAAAATTAAAATTAAAATTAAAATTCAAAATTAAATTAAAATTAAAATTAAATTAAAATTAAAATTAAAATTAAAATTCAAATTAAAATTAAAATTAAAATTAAAAAATATAAATGAAAATGAAAATGAAAATGAAAATGAAAATGAATATGAAAATAAAAATAAACATAAACATAAAAATTAAAATTAAAATTAAAATTAAAATAAAAATAAAATTAAAATTAAAATTAAAATTAAAATTAAAATTAAAATTAAAATTAAAATTAAAATTAAAATTAAAATTAAAATTAAAATTAAAATTAAAATTTAGGTATGTATTGAAAATAAGAACGTGTGTACATTTTAGAATATTGTGTACATCAAATCACATACGAAATAATAAATGAATATGTAGGTATAATTAAATATAGATTATTTTCCATTAATTATTTCGTTCATATAATAATGATTACATTACTGGTACCATATTTATGTAAGTGAGTTTATTTACAAAAATGAACAACCACGATATGACGTAGGTAAACGTATTGAATTTTGGACATTATGTAAAATCCAGCTTAACCTTTTTTACATCGTTGAAGAATTTAAATTTTAGCATTATGAATTATGAAACCTTCGTTCCTATTTTTACCTTAATTCAAATTAATCAATTGTTGTAATCGTCTTAAATAATATTTTCTTCGTTTTTCAACGAAATAAAATAAGCTCATTTGACATTGTAATTGCTTCCGGTATAAAGAAAAATATCTATTTATCGACGAATGGAAGAAGATGTCGGGGATGGATAGGTAGACGTGAATGCGGATGAGGCAAGGAGTGTTTGTAAATACAGATTTGTGTATTTTTGCTTAACTCCTTCTAATACTTGTTCCTGCTTTTGACACTTATTATTTATTATATTATATACATGTATGCCCTATATGGGCTTTTACATATTGTGTTAATTACAATAGTCACGCAGGTGGAAAACACATCACAGTAGGTACATAGATAAAACAGATATCCTACATGAAATACAACAACTAAATATTTCATTTTTCTCACGAACAAATAAAGGAATAACATAGTGTAAGTACCGTTCCAAATAATTAGCTACAGAGGCGAATATTCAAAACATACCTCACAGTCACTGATACTTATAATCTAGAGTCTAGACACATATCTTAATAATTGTTGAAGATGTATGCAATAATCGTCTGTTTGTATTTGTATTCCGAGCAGTTGAACATATCTACTATGTCTGAAAAAGTATTACCTTCTGCGTGAAGTCTAGGTACAAGAGAATTTTAATTTTTAGGGTGGTCTGCCGGGAGCGCGCGGCGCTGCGATTCATAGCTGGAACATCGCGCTTATTTTTAAAAGTGTAGATTGATTTCATGGATTAGTTTTATAAATTTTAATATTATTTAGGTATATTTTTATGCGAGTAAGGGCGAGTAGACAGTGCTTATGTGCCTATATGGAATGTATCCCTCCGAATGCAAGTAGAAAATTCCAACGTTCTAGAGTCATTTTCAGGTAAAAATTCTGAATCGTTTGTATGGAAAAAGAAATCTCTTTCCATGGAAAAAAAAATCTTAAAAAAACAACAGAATTTCAAAAAAAAAGTCGTGTATATTTTTTACTTGTACAACCACGTAGAATTACCTTCCGAATTTACTGCACTTTACCTCACACTGTCTATTAAAATTATGTTTTTTTTTTAATGTTGTTCTTTAAATAAATATGATGGCCTCTTTCACTCTGTTCCCCTCTGATATTTTTATAATTATTTAATTGCCATTATTTCTAATATTATCTTACTAAACTAAAACGTTCTTACTGTTATTTTTTCAATATGTTTCATTTCTTTATTACAACATGGATATATTATATGTTTATATACCGTTATCTTTTGTTCATAATATTATTGAACTAAGCTCCTGCTGACAAGCTACTTGCAATATCTTAGCGAGTACAAATTCCTATTGTAAAAAAATAATATTATTCAATATTTAAAAAACATATTCATCATACACCCTTCTGTTTTTCTGACTCTTGACATGGCCCGATGATTTGATTCACATGATCATGTCTTACACGGACTTCTTCGACTTCTTTTAAGGATCAATTTCACATCATATATTCTCCTTACACTCTTTTCGTCCTTCACCCATTCCACATCTTCAAATATTATTAATTAGGTAGGTACGCTTTTAACACGGTCCATTACAGCCGAAATTAGCTACACCAAAATTGTAGGGTTCGGAATCTATATATGGTCTGTAAATAACGACGAAATATTAATTACGGTTTTGGTTGATTGTAATACAGACTAGAATAAGGTTTAAAAGGATCTAGGATAAATAAACACTTACCGAATAATTTCCATACGAATGAACCTGCTCCCACGATAGCAGTTTTGCTATATTACAGTGTTGTCATTCATAGCGTTGTCTAAGGATGTAGAGAATGGAAAAATAGTATTTAAGATAGTAATAGTATTAATGGTTTAAGCGTACACACGCCTCGGGGTTCTCATTTCTACAGCATTCAGTCTACATTCATCCTTCCTCTGCCAGTTTCATGCCTCACTTTCTTACATCAGGATTGCTTTTATTTTTTTTACATTCACTACTTGAGGTAAAGAATTTTTCTCATGGTCAATGTCATCAAAAGACGGAGTGAACTTGGATCTTGAAGAGGCCCATATTGCTGAGCTGGTATCACCACACCTTTGTGGACTGCTTGCATCGTTTCTATTGAACAAGTTATAAAAAAGATATTGTTCAGTATTGAAACACTTGTATTATTTTGTTATATAATAACAAAAACGTTATCGTACTGCAATCCTAGAGCATTGTTACATCATTTTACAGATAAGTGTATGATATGAAAATTTTCAATTATGTTTCAGATATTATTTCATAGTAATAAATATCTCGATTTTTACGGTTTGGCATGATTAAGTACGTGATAGCAAAGTGTACAATGAGCTACTGAAAGATAAAACGTGGAAACCTTTTTAATGTAATATAATGACGCTACCTCAATGGGTGATCAATAAAAAAATTGGATGTTGACATCACGAAATTGTAGTAGCTTCTTCTTCTTCTTATACATCTTCTTCTTCTTTATTATATGAAGAAGGTCCCGGGCGGGCGGTATATGTTGTTTTGTATACAAATCTACAGTTTTATTCCTAGCTTTACGAAATTTTGCACACTTGACCTTCGAAACCTTTTTCTTTTTAGTACGGTCATCTCCAGACAGGTTTCCACTAAAATACTCAACACGTAAACACACGACAAGATTTACAGAAAAACTACTAATACCACAAGCCAACAAAACAAATATTTCAAAAAGGACCTAACTACATAGCAATTAAAGTGTATACCAAACTTCCACGTAACATCAAACACACGATCTACTTCCATTTGAATCGTCACTAAAAACATTCTTTCTGAACAAATGTCAATACACCTAAACAGGAACGGCTGCGCGGCCTGTTTCATACAAAACTTAATTTTAGATTTGAGGTCAAAATACTCACCTAAAACTAATGATTATTTTTTTATTAAAAAGTATAGTAAGTGTCTAGTACGGATGAGAAGTAATTTATTTATTTTTGCTATACATTATGAAATATAGGCCATTAAAGGAATTGATATTTCGCGATTTTAGAGGCATCTTTAACAATTAATTGGGGGGTAACGGTGATTTAAAAAATGTTTTACCCCGTCTACTTTGAAAAGATAATGAAATATAAAATTTAAAAAAATAAATAAAATTGAAATAAGCATTCCGATGGCGTTTAAATTAAATTAAAAACCACCAATTTACATTGCAACACAAATATGCCGTACATAATTTAAAATATCAATCCGAAAAAACTTTTTAATTTTTTTTCTATTAATATTTACGTAATATGATAATTTTAAAAAATATAGAATAAACCCGCAAATAATTTTATAAATTGCCTCAAAAATTATGAAAATTATTTTTTTTCTATGGCATGTACACAATTTAAAACAAAAATAAATACAATACTTCTCATCCGTACTAGATATTTACTAAACCTTTAATGGACACACTCCGAGTGCAATATAACCATGCTTACAGGGCGCTGTTCGGCCTCCCTTGGAGATGCAGCGCCTCGCAGATGTTCGCAGAGGGAAGGGTGCATGGGTTCGCTGCTTTGATGCGCCACAGAATAGCCGGGACGAGTCAGCGCTACCGGAGATCGGAAAACACGCTTGTCCAGGCCGTCGCCCAGTGGCATGGCGCGCCCCTACATCGTAGATGGAGAATTTCCCTCAGGCCATTGTAGCATAAGTGAAATATGTTATTTTAATTTAATTTTTTTATTAAATTTTTTTTGTTTTTATATTATATTTCTACAATGTGTAATTTTCTATTCTTAAAATGTATTCTTTTTATATGGCAGACAGAGTATTGCACTCACCGCTTTGTTCTACTGAAATAAAACATTATTATTATTATTATTATTTAATTTAAAAAAAGTATATCATTCAGTTTGGATGGGTATTCTGGCCTCAAACCCAAAATTAAGTTATGTATGAAACAGGCACCGCAGCCGTTCCTCTTAAATAAATACTTTGAACCTCAGATCATGGAATATATTCAATGATTTGAATACATGGATTAAACGCACTTAGATTAAACTTCTATATTTTATATATAAATACGTATTTTTTATTTTATTTTTGTAAAAATATGTGTATTTTATGGATTAACTGTAAAAAAATAGGATGCACTAATAAGCTACAACCTTTGTAATTTTTTACTTTAATTTGAACAATAAAGATTTATTGAATTTGAATTGATTGAATGTTTTCATTCGATTCTCCGTTTTCAGGCTATCGGTAAAGAGGTTGATGAGTGTAATGAGAGTGATCTCGAAACTAGTACCTCCAAATGCTTGGGTCTCTCGGAAATTTCTTTATTTTTTTTATTTTACTTAAACATTTTTTAAATTGTTTGATAAATTGCCAATCCCACTAGGCGTGCCTGTGTTGGCATGTATATTTACAGTGGTGATTTTTCAGCTACCTTTTACTAAGGAAAAACTTTTTAAGGAAAATTCATTATCATTTTCTTTAGCCTTAAATACTTCTCGCTTAACTGCGATTCCGATTACATTCCAATGGCAATACATTTTATAAAGGAGCTGGTGGTTTAATTATCACAGTATTATTAAATATTACCCGTGCAATACACACACTTTAAATCACTTTTATCTGACATTTCGGGTTTTTGGCATAGGTACTTTATAAACACTGCAATTTCGTTAATTTGGTTAATTTAACAGCATTTTTATGTGAAGAATGGCTTACTAACAATATATGAAGTAAATACGAAAACACCGAGTTTTCTTTTGTTAAAACTACCCAAATATCGATATTTTTAAAGAGCTCTCACCCAAGAGAACCGGAACCGCACTTAAGCAACAAGTATTTATGCCTGATGAATATGTTAAGGAATTTTCCTTAAAAAGAACAATAGATAATAGTTTTGAAATGCACGATAAGAAAAAATATATTGAATTTAGTATTTAAGTTAAGTAATGATTTTGTTTTTAAAAGAGCGTTCGATTTTCGTGTCACTATTGAATATATCTAAAACTTGTTAGCTGTTCCTTATAAAAATAAAATTAATTCACTTAGTATACACCACTTCATTTTAAGTGTTGTTATACTAAGAGATTTTTTAAAAAACTTTCCGTAGGCGGATGCAGGACCAATGTAAGTATAAATTCTCTAATTCCCCGTATTTGTGTGCAATATACTGTACAATTTCACAATATCGATAATCTTCACAAATACCCTTACAAAATATCGAACCGAAGTCATACGTAAGACCACAAATTGATGCACGAGTATAAAATGTATCGAGAGCATCTCCTGTCCCGATCCTATCTTCCTCTTCCTCTACCCCCTTCCTTCTTATTTTGTTTTTTTTTTCTGACAAAACATCTTTACTTAACCAATGTTAGCACAAGAAACATTGTTGGCTTACCTTTTGTTAAACTTCCTTGATGGTTTGGGCATGTAGAGCGAATGAACGAAGAGAGGAGTGTAAGGAACATATATGAAGCGAATATGAATGGAAGAAGAAGCCAGGGACGCCCGAGGAAGACATGGCAAGATCAAGTGAATCAAATACTCGAGTCGGGCCATGTCAGAAGTCGGAATAACAGAAGAGAATGTATGAGGCGTTGTATGAATGTGAATGAAGCAAGAAGTGTATGCCAAGATCGAGTTATTTGGCGGTCCGTCCTCTCTGCCTACCCCTGTGGCGAAACGGCGTGATGGTTAGTTAGTTAGTAAGTTAGTTAGTCCTCTGTATATAAATTTGTATTAAAAGGTGTTTGTTTCTTACAATTACAATAAATAAATAATATAAGTAATAAAAAAGACTAAAATAATATATAAGTAATTAAGTTAAGAGAGTGAAATAATGATTTATTTATTGTAAACTAACAAATTTAAAAAAAAACGATCACTATTACCAAACCCATTCTCATTAACCCTCGCTCCCCTAAACACGTGTTATTGAATAACGAAAGAGTTAGATGACTGAAGGCGGCCTTAAAAGGCCTTCATCCAACAGTGGATAAGAATATGCAGATGATTACTATGCACCTACGTTATATTTAAACATGTGAAATAAACGAGGAAGTGATCAAAACGCCCATTAGTATTACAGCTTACGTGATTGTTTTCTGACCTACTTCTTCTAAATGTTCGACCTTCAGTAATTTCAGAATGTGACGTGTGTCATGCTTACACATTTATTTTGGTAATAAATTACGTAAATCGTTATCTAAATTTTAATAAAAATTAAGATTAAATACAACCGATAAAAAATTAATTGCCTTTCTTGTCAAACAATTTCTTTCGTTATGCGACACAATTACTAATATTCTTTAACACCTTTATAATAAGGAATCTATTTCACTTCTTGCTAATTGTATTTTTTTTAACAAAAATAGGTTTTTTGCATTCTGAATAACCTGACAATATTTGTTTTTCTCCCTACTCTCATCATTAAATGGAAAATTTGTTTCTAATGCAATGTAAACAATAATTTAACTGTTACAATAATTTCAGGGCTGAGTTTTTTAAAAACTAGACTAGACTCCAGCAGAAGGTAATATAGAATGGAATTTATATAAGTTTTTAATCCAGCAGGACTGGGTGGGGGGAGAACCCAATCTGTTATATTATACGAGATATATATATACAAATATAAATAAAGAATATAGTTGTGAATGATGAATACTTGGAGCAGATCGATGCGTTTGTTTTGGTAAGTATGTTTACGAGAGATGGAATGACTGATTGGGGTATTGAAAAAAGGTAGAATGCAGGAAACTCCATTAACTCCATTAATTGAACGCGGTTGGCCCTAATAAAAAGTTGTCCAAAAAAGAGAAGCTAGCATTCCACAATGTAGTGCTGATACCAGCCCTGTATGGCAGTGAGACATGGAACCGGCAGGGGAAGGATGAAAGGAAACTGAATGCCGTAGAAATGAGCTCTTTGAGGTGAATGTGTGGTAAAACCACATATGACCGTGTGAAAAATATTGAGATTCGTAAAGAATGCATTAATAAGTAAGATTATGAAAGGGACGCTTAGATGGTTTGGGCATGTAGAGCGAATGAACGAAGAAAGGAGTATAAGAAGAATATATGACGCGAATGTGAATGGAGGAAGAAGTAAGGGTCGGCCGAGGAAGACATGGCACGATCAATTGAATCAAATACTAGAGTCGGGTCATGTCAGAAGTCGGAATAATTGAAGAGAATGTATGAATGTGAATGAAGCAAGAAGTGTATGCCAAGATCGAGTTGTTTGGCCGTACGTCCTCTCTGCCTACACCTGCGGGGAAACAGCGTGGTGGTTAGTTAGTTAGTTAAATAGAGAAATGAATATAATAAAAAAGGTAAAATAAAAATATTAAAATATATAAGAAGAAAAAAATAGATATTTACTTAAAAACAAAAGAAAGAAAATGAAAAACATAACACTTAATAATAACATAGAATAAATTTATTTAAGGGATCGTCTTTCGGGGTGGTAGTCGCATCATCTGCATCAATCGCTCATTGAGTGGAGAGCTGAGCCACTCGGATGCAGCCACGACGATGGCGCTGGTTGACTTCCGTGTCCTGCCCCAGAAGCTGGCTAGTCGGTGGCGAAGTAAGGCGGGGAATTACTGGACCCTCCCTTGAGTGAACATCGTAGAGACACTGCAGAACCTTGGAAGTTGTAGAAGTTGGCTGAACACGTTGTTGTAGCACACCCTCAGCTTGTCCCATTGCACTGCTGAGTATTGCGTTCACAGGTCACATGTGTATAGGGTAGTGCAGTATGTCTTAAAAAGCAGTTTCCTGACACCGTCGCTGCATTGGTAGAACCGCCTTGAGAGCATTATGGCGCGTATATTAATGGCTCTCCTTTGTCGTTCCATATCTTACATATCGTTCATTGACAATGTTATTGTTGAATTTGTTTATGAAACATTTTAAATATTTTGTTGCTATATTTCGTTAACATGATCTATACTATCGATGTCACTAATTAGACCAAAAAGTTTGCACAGCTATGGTATCAAGAGTTCCAATTGGCCAGAGCTAGTGGAACTATAACTACTCGTATGCCATTATAACAATTAATTGCATCTGATTACAGTGTCTGACAGGAGAGTTATGTAAGACCTGGTTGTATTATACAGAATCAAAATAACCCAATTGACAGCCCTGCCATCCCCGCCACTATTAAATCAAATGTTCCGACGAGGAACACAAGACAAACTGTTCTTCAACACTTACACAACCAACTATCAGTCTCATTCATTAACCAATAGGATGCATGATCTGGGCAACAGGTTTGGGGTATTTGATGTATTCGCTGACTCCATTTATACAGTAAAGCCTCATCTATACCAGCACTTTGATGAATCCTATAATACATAGTATTGTAGCTTGGATAATGTATCGTTAATGATTTGTTGATTTTGTATTACACCAATGTCACTATTATAATTATTTTTTTACCATAAAATTCGTAAAAGCCTCCATAGTGTGTATTTAATAAAATAAATAATTGCATAGGACCCGAGGCTTTAGATCACTTGGCTACGAACCGGTGTGTTTGAGGGTTTATTAATTACATTAGTGAGAAGTGAAAAAGTTAGACGAAGATTGGATAAACGTGTAATGAGCAATGGCGTACCTTTTTTTTTCGTGGAAAGCGTCGTTGGCCTGGCATTTTTTAAACCGGGGCCTTTTTCTTTATAGAAAATATTTTTTTACTGTACAGGAAAGCTGTTTGGAAATTAGGAAGGAGATGAAAAATTTAAATCATTTCCTTTCAAGCAAAGAAAAAAATACTTTTTGAAAATGTAAGAATAGATATTTAACTTCTTATTTTTATTCATAATCAAAAACACACCACAATATTGTCAATGTTACACTGATACACAAAAAATCATCGATATACTCGTATATCAAAATATGGGCAACAACGTGCGGCTAATTGGCATCATAGAGATAACACGGGTTTAGCACAACCGCCTAGATAACAAGGCCGAGACACTGAATCAAATCGGCCTCTCAATTTGTGTGAGAACCTTAAAAAATATATTTTTTATATTAACTAACACTTTTGAATATGTTTTAACACAGAAAACTAAATTGATTTAAAATATACATAAATATTTGCTGATAATCTTACACCTTGTGATTTAGGTGGTTTTGGTTTCAGCCGATTACAAGCGCTCTCAGGGTATGGATCTCCAGTGATAACTGCAAAAAGCCTACATGACTAGACATGTCGTTCTGGAAAAGATGGAAAAAGCAATGTAACCGTTCATCGCTTTTACCATAATCAATATTCGTGTAAATTGACTTTTTTAAAGTTGAAAAACTCAAGGAGCACTTGAAGTTGGCACTCCGGTAACGCAAATGCTCCGGGCAGTGGAGCCGCGGTCAGCCGTGCTGCGACTTCGTCGGAAAGATTCGGGTGACAGTGAACAGGCGCCTCACACCCTTCCTAATTCACGCGCGATAGAAAATTGATATTGATATGCGTAAGAACTGCAGTTTCAAACTTAAATAGCAAGGTTAGAAAACGGCCAACAGCTGAGAGACCAAATGCATCATGTTCCCACGCAGGCACCGTCGTGGGTTCAATTAATTTGCTAGTCCTCCATCAGCAACTGCATAAGCAACGTTTTTCACTTATGATAGTGGTATCTGAAAGAATTTTTCAGATTATTCGCAGCCCGGAGATGTTTGTCTTTATTTTTTTAATTAGATTACAATTTTTATTTATATTGTGTACCTTAAAGAAGACACAATTTTGATGATTACTTTGCTTAGCAGTTGATTAAACAATCCAATAATAAAATGGCGTCAATTGCCAAATTGATAACAATGTCATATTTAAATGAATTTAAAAAAAAAAAATAATAATTTCGTGGTACGTCACTGCGTCTGCCATTGGATGCAGAAGAAAGTTGTCTATTTATGTTCACATAACCTAGAAATGCACCTAGTGAAAGGCGCCTTCCTACCAGAGGAGAAAACAAAATGGCGGCCAGCGCTGTAATAATAATATCTCATATCGCTTGTACCTGTGCTAAATAGCGTTAAATTCGTCAAAATAATTGCAATCTTCTCTCTCTACGTTTATTTCTATACTCTTGTATGAAATGTGACTAATTTAATACATTCACCAATATAATACACGACAACACCACAAACTAAACATATCAAAAATACACTCGACAAAATACGAACTGAAATCATTTCGAATACATGGCTTACACCAGGTATAACAAGTTGCCTGAGGAATTGAGACAATTGTGCGCTCCGGACAAATCTCGAAATGATGTTCTGAAATCTTATTTTTTAAATGTTATTTTTAAAACCATTTATTACAAGTAACAACTCTGTTCTGATAGCCGATCTTTAAAACATTGTTATGTATTTCTACTGTATCTGTATGTTTTGAGGCTGTACATTTATTTATGTTATTTTCCTGTTGTTTATGTATATATGTTTTTGTTTTTATATTTTCATGTACACGTTCGTCTTGAAAACACTGTAAAACATAATATTATTAAGCAATAATTAATAGTATTTATTATTTATCTAATGAGTTGAATTGATAACTCATGGGAATACTACTTAGTTGTATGTCTTATTTGAAATTTAAAAAAATAATAATCTATGTATATGAAGAAGAGTGTGTGAGTGGGTGTTTTGTATACAAATCTACAGTTTTATTCCGAGATTGAAGTAATTTTGTACACTTGACCTTCAAAACGAGAGTGAGGTCACTATCTAAAAAAAAATAAAAATAAAAAATATTTTTTTTTTTTAAATAAATAATAAATTCGTAGAATAGACGTAATATAAGAATAGGAAGTAATATTTGTACAGCGCCCTTGCGGTGATTTTTCACAAAAACGGCGCTATAAAAATAATCCGATTATTATTATTATTATTGTGGTGAATACAAATTAATTTTTTAATCCATTTATTAATAATGACCCCACAAAGCGAATACCAATCTTTTGAAGAAATTATTCTTGATCAAATTTTGCATTTGCAATTTTAAAATAAAATAAGATGAAGATTTGTGGGTAGGGAGGGGTAGGCAAATTGATGTGGATGGAAGTAAGGGGTGGAGATTGGTGTAGGGGTACGTATAGGGGAAGTAGAGGGGGTGAGGAGTGGAGGTTGAGACCTCCATTGTAATTTACTTCCTATTATATATATATTGAATCATCTGGAGTTTTACAATGTGATTATCGTATAAAAGTCCCAATTGTGGTATTTTGTGAGATTTATGAAAAGACACATGGTAAGGGGATGGGCAAGCGGTCGATTACGAAGTATCTACCTTGCTATTCTCTCATCTAGTCACCAATGAACGAATGCAATGAATGGTGGTCTTTCACAAGGGCGATACTGAAAGCATCTGTATCTACCACTTGGCTTTCGTCCTGCCGCTCAGAGCTCTGATGTAATTTCCCTTCTGGAATTAGTAGGAAATTACTCATAATTCAAATGAAACGAAATAAACTTCAGATGAATGTATAAAAATGTATGTCTAACAACGGCCCAATTACTAATCCACCATAAAGCCCACGAATGACCCACATTGATAAAATAATAAAATAATGTTTACAAAAACTGTAATTTACTCCTAAATAAATAAAAACGCTTTTTAATTCGGTACAAAATTGAGACGGCGTCGCCATCTATCGGAATTTTCTCGAAGCAAAACGCAATAAATTCGTTCGACTGACCTAGTTTTTTGTCTTGCCACCGTGTTGTTCTTGAATACTTGGTTAACCTTAACCGCCAAATCAATCGATACGAATACCACGGTTTAACTTTTAACCGAGGTTTCATTGTAACCTTACGTAGACTTGCTAAAAAATAAGTCATTTTCGTCACAAATCACTCGTGGTCAAAATTAGGTATAACCAAAAAAAATAATGGGCATTAAAATGTGAATTTTATATAAGTCTAAATCAAGAATATTTTTAATGATACTTTCATTATCTCGTCATATTTCAGAGTTTAATAATGCATTCTGAAGGCGAAACAGCTATCTCGCGTAATAATAATTACCTATTAAAACTTTTTTTTTTACAAAAAACTGTTTTTTAAATTAAAAAAAGAATTACTATTAAAAAAAAAAATTAAAAACTTGTTATACTTCTGGTAGTGACTTCTGAACGGTGAGGTATTGCATCATGAAATTTGCTTTTTATTTCTGTAATTTAGTGTTTAATGATTCATCATTGCAAGTTGAAAATAAATGGCTGTGGAATGATCTGCCGGCCTCTGTATTTCCTCCATCCTACAACATGGGTCTCTTCAAGACCCAAGTTCACTCCTTCCTATCCTATAAAAGACCCTCCACACAACATCCCCAAAGATGATATAGGCCTTGAGGGAAATTATTTCTTTCAGGGTCTCCTGTGTGGAGTTCTCATCGTGGGCTATGGTGATTCAAAATATTAATTTAACTGATACAAAGTAAGGCAGGATGCCATGATATTTGTTTTAAGTAAATTTTACAAAAAAAAAATTTCTTGCACACCAAAAAATCGTCGGGTAGAATTTACTAGTACCTACCTAATAGATTCATCACTGATCATCATTTACCCTACACATAACATACGGTTCTAGTAACATTCACCGCCGACAAATCACAGTGGAAAATTCATCTCGAAACATTCACCGCACAAAATAGATAAAATAAATTTTCCGAAAGGATTATTTCAATTTGGGAGGCGGGTATGGGTACATTTGATAACCAACACCTCTGCAACAGGTTACCCCAACTGGTTCCCCACTGCAGGTGACTTAGCAGGAGTTCCCTGGTTCATGAGGTGAGATTTGATCAGGTCTTGGCGGCGGATGCGTCTACCTGCGTGGCGTGCCGGATCAAGAGAGGCCAAGCTGGACTCTCTCGACACATCATCACCTTCTTCTTCAGATTCCTACCCACCCTTCATACATTTTTCCTACCCGGAACTTCCTCTCCTTTTAAAGACCATCCACACAGCATCCCTAAAGATTATGTAATGAGGGAAATTATTTTTCTCAGTTTTCCTCGTCGTAAGTTAATCTAAGCCAACCTAACCTAACATAACCAAACCTAACCTAACCCCACATAACCCAGCAGAACTTTTATTTTGTTTATTTTCTTTTAATACTTGACTATTATTCGTACTCTTTTAATTTAGTAAAAATAACACACTGCCAAATAATGGCAAGGAATTTATCGCGGCGAATTGTGGGCGAAAAAAATTACTAGATCCCTAATATAAGTAGCGTGTAGTTCATAAAGGCTGAAAAGCTATGCCTGCCCTAAGAAAAATGAACGAAAAGGAGAAATTATAGAAGAAATAATTAAAAATATGTCAAATTTCGAATCAGATTGTATTTTTTCTATGAATGTAATAAGGAACTTGATCGTTAGTTTATTCAGTTTGCCATTACAAATAGCGGAATATGATAATAAAACAATTTCCAAAAATATGTTATTCACAATTCATATCCGAACTTGAAAAACTACGTACAGCCTACCTTTGGTCATAGAGCAATGCACGCAACTGTCTAACATACAGTCCTTATGTTACTCTTATTACCCTCACCTGTTTCTCTCTCTAAATAACATAAAACAATTAAGAACCTAACCTACAATATAATAACTTGTATTCGTAGTTAGTATCACTCATACGTTAGATTTATAAGAATCACTGAACTGTTCTTCCAGCGGATTCTGAACATTATCTGAAAAAGAGATATGTCAATACGGAAGAGAGAGGGAGCGCGTTAATATAAACACAGCTTAGGACGTAAGCGATCGTTTAAAAAATATTTAATAAGATGTGACATATTTCAAATGGAGTAAAAATCTTAAGATTACTGACTTAAGTAGCATTTAAAGAAACCTATAACATGTTAAATAAGAGAACCGCAGGCGTTATTTGTTTTTTCGGAGCATGTTTTACGATTTGTACTATCGACGGTAATTCATGTACTTAATTATTTTTACAAGTACTACTTTTACGAATAGAGATTTAAATTTTTTTTTTTAAGTGCTCAAAAACCTCAATTTTTGAAGAGAAGTTCGCAATATGTACAAAGAAATTCAGAACGCGGAGGCTTAAAACTTTTGTGAACCCGTGTAGTAAAGAGTGGGAACCTGAAAATTTACGATTTTTTTCGGTTAATTTCGCGTTATTTTTGTCGAAATTCGCTTTATTTTTTTGTGAAATTCTTCTTCTTTTTAGGAAAAGTGGGGGTATTTTGCATCAAAAGTTATGTTTACGATTCATTCATCATATTATGTTATATTTTTTGATAATTCAAAAAATATAACAATACACGGCATTAATTGTTTTTGTGTTTAATTCGTAGAACTCCATTTATTTTTATTTTTTTTAATTTAATGTAAATCAAATTTTATAATGTTATCAAAGTATTTTTAGTTTTTATTATTGTGACAACTGTTTCGGCGTTCAAGGCCATTTTCAAACTGCGGTTAATCCACATTGTGACGACTTATTTATGTGATTATGATGATAAGTCGATAATAAATAATTATTTTTAAAAACGCGTCCAAATTAGAATGGGGTGGGAGTGAATAAAATCATATAACTTGATAATAACATTATTAAATTTGATTTACATAATTTTTTTTTAAATACACAACATTCCTAACATTAAGTTAGCTGCGTACCATTTTATGACTATTCAAGCTTTCCACAAACATAGACAAATAAATATTTACAGAGTAATTTTTATGTTGCTGTCTTATTTTAAAATATCGCGTGAAAAATACGAAATTTCACGTTTTTCACTCTAAAATGTGGCGTTATTTGCGTGAAAACTGCTAAATTCCCGTTAAGATCGCGAAATTTGCGTAAAAAATCACGTTATTGTAATTTTCAAGTCTCTAGTAATGAGCAACGACTTTTTATTATACAAAATATTTAATAGTAAAGTAATGTATTCATTCACATAACTAATCTAATCACAAGTTATTATCTCAAATGTTCTAATCAACCGTCTGGCCTTGAAATCTGAAGCAATGGAGTAATATAACTACTTGCGGTGGTTGCATAACTTCATTTCCGTAAGGAAGTAGAACGCTCAGCGGCCAGTTCATTTATTATTTACATACTAATTTTATATCTAATAGGTTAAATAACAATAAAGGATGTCGGAATATAAACGAAATATATCCATTTTCATTATGTGCTGTGACAGTGCTTTAAAATATAATTTATTTAACGAAATAAGACGATTTGAAGTGTTAAGAGATTTTACATTACGTCACAAAGTTGTCCATCTCGTGCGCGGTGATATTGTGGGCGGTAACGATGACGTCACTATGAAGCTGAGCCGGAGTGTTCAGTTTTTTTTTAAATGTTAAAATATTTGTATTTTTATGAATAACCGTATTTTTAGAAATTCTTCAAAATATAGGTATTCACTTTTTGCAGTCATTATTAGAAATACTTTGTATTCACCACTTTAATAATATACACATATCAACATGTTTCGAAAGCGATGCTTTCTTCATCAGGAAGACAGCCTCCATGGTCGAGGGGTAAGGGTCTCGACTACGAATCCGGAGGTCGCGGGTTCAAATCCCGGCGTGTGCAAGTAAAATCTATTTAATTAATTTGTGTTGTTCCACAATTAATTAATAAAAAACAATATTATTGCACGTTCCAGAGTGGAAGATACTGTCAGTATCGCCCTGGTGAAAGACCACCATTCAGAATCGAAACGTTGCTTGAAATGGCTTTTAGCCGTGTTTGGTGCCCAGATCTGGATAGCCAGGTATTTCCCCACATTTCTCACCCCCTTCTCCTTCCCCTTCCCCCTAGCACCCTAGCATCAGCCTCACAACATTCCCCATTTGGGGATGCCATAGTCTCACTGGCTCCAGACGATCGGGAGCAGTTGGGACTCTAATGCGGTATTCACCTTAAAAAAAGGAATATATAGAATACTAAAAAATATTAATGTCAAGTATAGACAAATGATAATCAACCTCATATTACACATATATATTTATTTAAGAAACAAAGAGTTCATGTATAAAATGAGTGGTGTACAAATTACAAGGTTTTAGAAAATTATTACAAGGATCGGTACCAATGACATGTTTCTATGTAATATCTAGTAAGTGGTAGTTATTAATTCTAAATAACATTATTATTATTTTGAATTAATAAATAATAACTCTCCGAAGTCCCTCTCGCCCTTAAAATAACCATAAACGATTTTTTAACAGTCTTATTTTAATTGCAAAACTGTAAATTGTACATCGGCACAATTTCACGTTTTCAGATGAGCATATGTAGTATATTTGCAGAATGTTCCAGAGTGGTGAATACTGTCAGTGCCGCCCTTTAAAAAACTTAAGTGGATTTAGCCGTGTTTGGTGAGCAGACCCGATTAGCCATGTACTTCACCCCTTCCTTCTTCCCCATTTCCTTCCCCTCCTCAATACCTTCGGCATCACAACTCCGATTGGGGATCCCGTAGTCTCACTGGCTGTGTTGTATCAAATAAGTTTTTAAAGAAATTAAAACAGTTGCTCATATCTGGTATAACACACAAAAATATTAACACGAAAGTAGGTACCTTGCATAAACTTTTTTTTTTGCACTTATTCTTAAAAAATTACCTTTCCTCACAATGAATAATAATAATAATAATATTAATCGGACCATTTCTATAGCGCCGCTTTTGTGAAAAATCACCTCAGGGGCGCTGAATAGTCAGTAACATTCGTGAAAAATAACAGTAAACGCATTAATCAACACACGTATGAATCGGCACACCCTTTAAAAGTGATATAAAGTCATTAAAATTAGTAAAAAGAAAAAAAAACTAGCCAAAAACCTAATCTAACCTAACTTAACCAAAATATACGTTTATAGTAAAAATATTAACATTTTTAAAATAATAATAAAATTTAATTAAGCAACTTTTTAAATCCCAGTGATAACTTTATATGTACGAGTATGTTTGCGAATTTTCAAATGAAACTCTTAGTTTGTCGAAGTCGCAAATCTTGTTTGTTTACGTTATCGTGTATTACATTGAATGGGTTCGGCTATCTTCGTAACCGTTCGGGTCTGGACCCGAATAAAGTGACATCTCTTGGGAAGAATCCGAAACTGCACTACACTACACAACTGAATTTCGTTTGCACTTATCTTGTAGCTGTATCCTCTAAATTTATACAATCCCTAACTAATTTATATAAAGTATTTATGCCAGAAGCGGCTAAACCCAGTAAACATGCTACAACGTCCTTGAAAAATGGCCGCCAATGGCGATATTTTATTTGTAATTTATTTATAAGCCATTATTGAGATGCCTTTTTTTATTAGCGGGTCATTAATTATTAAACCGTTAAAGCCTTTGCGTAATGTGAGTTAGGTAACCATGTTTTGGCGAGAATTTACAGAGGTTACATAAAAAAAGTATTAAAGGTTAGACGTTACAAGTTATAATTATAATCAGGTATGTACCTGCCAGTGGCGTGCCATGCTCTGTGACCAATTGTAAACTGTTAGTTTTTCAAGTTCATGTATGAATTTCATCGTGTCTTGAATAACAATTGAAAATATCCATTTTATTATCACCTTCCTCTGATTGTTACTGTCAACTGAATAAATGAGTGTACATGTAATATGTATTGCAATTTAATTCTCTCGTCTAACATATAAATTCCTGTATCAAACACATAAAGTTTGCGGCAGTTTTTGATATGATTGAAAATATTTGTCTTTACGTTGAAATTACAAGCTCTGGTAATTTTTAATGATTTAAAAATATTATTTTAATTTACTTTATTCGGGAAAACAAACAGTTCTACCTATATTTTGTAACATATTTCGCTTTTACAGGATTGCATAAACTAGTGAAGTTTCTGCATAAAACGCATCTATTTATTTATTCATAAATTTAATCATGAAAACAAAAACATTAGCAACTCATCTGACTAGGACAATCCTGTGTTGAGAGGAGCGGCTTTACAATTTAATAATAATCAGTAAATCGTAATAATTAAATAATAGTAAATGAATAGTAAAAATTAGATAATAATAAGTAAATAATAATCAGTAAATATTAATATTGTTTGTATTTCATTAACTAACTAACTAACTAACTAACCATCACGCCGTTTCCCCGCAGGGGTAGGCAGAGAGAACAACTCGATTTTGGCATACACTTCTTGCTTCATTCACATTCATACATCGTCTCATACATTCTCTTCTGTTATTCCGACTTCTGACATGGCCCGACTCAAGTATTTGATTCACTTGATCGTGCCATGTCTTCCTCGGACGTCCCGGCTTCTTCTTCCATTCACATTCGCGTCATACATTCTTCTTACACTCCTTTCTTCGTTCATTCGCTCCACATGCCCAAACCATCTAAGCGTCACTTTTTTAATCTTACTCACTACGCTTACCAGCCTTGCATTCTTTACGAATTACAATATTTTTCACACGATCATACATGGTTTTACTCATTCGTCTCAGAGATCTCATTTCTACCGCATTCAGTTTACTTTCATCCTTCTTCTGCCAATTCCATGCCTCACTGCCATACATCAGGGTTGGTATCAGCACTCCATTGTGGACTGCTAGCTTCGCTACAACTTTTTGTTAGCGCCAACCGCGTTCAGTCCTCCATTAATGGAGTTTCCTGCATTCACCCTTCTTTTAATATCCCTATATATTTGATTGAATATGTAAATTTGATAGATTAGGTGCATTTGATTTATTGTGTATGTTTGATTGAATTTATATATTTGATGATTGTGTACATTTAATTGATTGTGTATATTTGATGGATTGTGTATATTTGAGTGTATATTTTAATTATAACGTATATTGAATGAAAACGTATATTTGAATGAAAACGTATATTTGAATGAAAACGTATATTTGATTGATTGATTGTATATATTTGATTGACTAAGTGTATTTGATTGATTGTTTATATTACGAAAACATTTGTAATTTTTTTTTAATACTCTTCTATTTTTGGAAATTGTACTTTTTAAACATAGAATTTATGTTTGCGCTCATTTATCAGGACAGGCACAACTTTCCAGCCTTGCCCGTGGACTCTACGCCACTGGTACACCTGTTCTAGTTTCATATGTAAGTTTAATATGTTTATTATGTAAATGGCGACACCGGCAGCTTCAATGTGATGCTGGAAGGACAGATAAAAATATTTTAAGAATTTTTTTAACATTGTAAATGTCAATGTTTTAGGTAGGCTCGTTTAAAAGAATCTGTATAGCAGTGGCGTGCATTTATCTATGACAAAGGGTAGGCTGTGAGAAGTTCGGGTATGAGTTGTGGATTGAATATTTGATAAGTGTTGTTTTATTATCATTTTTCGCAGACCATCTCAATAAATTAATGAGCGTACATGTTCCCTATCAAACTCATGGAAAAATACATTTTTTTATAATAAATTTGTCGCATTTTTTTAATTTCTACTTACGGTTTCTTTTTCTTGGGGTAGGCACAGCTTTTCAACACGTACGAGCTACATGTCACTGATATGTGTCTATAAAACGATTACTTTCTGTTAGGTTAGGATATTTTTCTTCACTGTTCTGTCTTATTGTCTTGTTTTACCATGTTATATTTTATTACGTATTTATTTATTTAGAAAAATACACAGTACATTTTATTATAAACGATAAAGTTGACAAAATAAAATTTACATTATTAAAGTACCTATCACGTACGTCCATGTATTTTTTTCTGGGGTGTGAATGCTTCTTACCTAATGAATATTTGTTGGACTAAATAGTAAATAGAAAGAAAGTGTGTGGAGAGACGATGTGGAGAAGTGTACAGAAGTTATGAAATCAAAAATTATAATTTAATACGAATAAAAGATTAAATAAAAATTTGGTGTAGTTTTAAATTAATTATCATCGTGTTAAATAAATTAATTAATTTGTTTTTTATGTTATAATATTTGGGCAAACAAAAATGAAGCAAACAAGTTACAGTGTAAATGTATGTGTTTTCAATCCCCGATGACTTAACTTTTAATACCATTTTTATAAATATAATTTGGTAATAAATAGTTACTTTGGGGGGAGTTGAGAATTAGAAGGCAGGGAATACTGGAAGGAAGTTTAATTTTAAGTTTTACCAATTCATGGATAAAGTTTGGAAATTGGTCATTGATATGACACTTTGAGAAATTATGGTCCAGAGTATCCTCTGCCCATAATCACAGTAAAGCGAGCTGACTATGTGGAATCTGGCGAGATGACTAAGGCAAGAAGTGTGACCTACTCTCATTCGAGTTATGGAAGAAATATATTTTTTTGGCATTCAAGGGTATTTATGAAATCAGGGCTTGACAGGAATAAAAGGTTGTATTAATGAGTACTGATAACCTTTTATTAGAGAAGCTATTTTCCATTCAGAGGACCATTGAGGTTTGTATTTGCTTGGAAGGAATCATGAAAGGTCTTATAGTTTTTCGTAGTGGGTAAATGTTGTTATTGCGCTAGTAATTGGAGAGTTCTTTGCTGCATTAGTGTTACTCGCATATGTATGGAGAAGCGGACGCCTAGTTAGAGCATTTAAACCAATTTATTTTATTATTTAGCAGATTATACAGAAACAATAGATCTGTTAAATTACATATTTTTTGTAAAATTAACATATTATTTATATTTTTAATCATTGAAGAAAATATTAACATTAAGTCTCAAAATGAAACATCAAACCGAAAAGACACAGAAAAGAAAAAGATAACGGTAGAAGCTGAGACTTGAACCCAAAACCTCATGATCTTTCCGGGATCTTGCGATCTAATCCACTGAGCTACTGCTACCCCAATCTGTTCCACCATATTCATCGGTATTATACTTCGATTTCTAAGAACTGTATATATTATCGTCAATTAATGCTCATGTATTTTTGGCTGCTACCTTTTTATTATGACTACAAGATTCTGTCCGAATTTATTTGTAATCTTTAGATTTTGGGTCGGATATACCTATTTGATTTCTATTTATATTTCAGAGTAGTTTTACTAAAATTAGATGAAGAATATGAAGTAATATTTGTACAGCGCCCTTGAGGTGATTTGTCACAAAAACGGCGCTATACAAATCATCCAGATATTATTATTATTATTATTAGTTAATATTATAAAAATATATTACAATTCGGTTTATAAACTTCAATAAGCTATTCCAAAATTGAATATATGGTTTGTAGTTTTGTTGTTATTACGTATAAATAAATAGAATTGATAATCCGTACGTCTAATATCCCCCAATACTAGCGCAAACAGTTAGGCAGGTACTTACCGCTGTAGATTAGATATATTATATACCTATGTATGTATAATACATAATTTCGTCTGTCTGGCATTGACCCACTGAGCGATAGCCTCGTCCTCAATTCGCCAAAATACTTAGTACGTACGGCACCAAACATTAGCAGTTCTTTACGATCGAACATTTTTCGCGAATTTGATCGCTGTATCAACTGGCACATTTTTAAATCGTTTGTTTTGGCGGTTCGGCTATTTCGGTACCCAGTTACTACGTCACAGTTTCGCACCACGTTCCCACTAAGTAACCATACTGCCATGTCACTGCGGAGGCAGGCAGAGAGGATGGAACGTCACACAATTCTGTTTTGACATGCACTGCTCTGCTTCATTTCTATTTGTAATACATCATTATTGCCACGGCTGCCTGGATGGAGTACCGCCTGGTGACGGAAGACCGTCAAATATCCAGCATAAATGTTTTTCTTTTTTCATAATTTAAAAAAAATATGTATAATTTGGCCTGGAGCCCCAAAATACGAAGCTCTGAGAAACTGGCGTCATTGATCCATTCGGCATCGGTGCATAGTCGGGAAATACGCCAAACGCGCGCTCAACAATTGTACACGCTTGACATTTGTCACACCAGAACGGATCGTTTCTACGGCTCGTTCTTGAGTTCCACGGGCCTGGGTGTGGAACGATTTGCCGGCCTCTTTGTTTCCTCTCTCCTACAACATGGGTTTCTTCAAGACCCATGTTCACTCCTTCTTCTCCTTAAAACGACCACCACACAGCATCCTCAACGATGACAAGTCCCCAACTTGTTATTTTTTATTCTTATTCCCCTCATACTATTTTATTAATTTTATTTTTATTTATTTACTTATCAAAATCTTAATAAAACAATTATTCAAGAACCTATCAAAGTCAAAGTGGTGACCCGCCAGTTGATCCCCGACAGTTGATCCCCGACAGTTGATCCCCGACAGTTGCCCCCCCGAAAATTGGCCCGCTGAGAGTTTATTCCACAATTATGACAATTTTGGTACTCGGCCGTATATCCTCACTGCGTACTCCTTCGGCGACTAGGCATTATTGTTAGTAAAAATATTTTACATAGCGGATTTTCACTAAAGATGCTTTCAGATATAAGTTAATCGACTTTGGATATACGGCAGTATATCCTCTTTGCATACTTAATTTACAAATGAGGACATACAGCAGAAATAACCTTTTATGGAATTAACTGTCAGAGGGATCAACTATCCGGGTATCATCTTTCGGGGGATCAATTGTCATGGAACCGTTATTCACGATCTGGCATTCAATCATCTAATTCGTAAAACGGCTGTGGATGGTTTCGCCGCACATACGCCTCAGAAATCACGTTTCTGCTGCATTCAGTCTACACATTAAAAATAACGTCAAAGACTATTCAGTAATTTCACACCTCCATAGCTCATGGTGAAAAATACAATTGCGAGCTGAAAACCATGATCACATTGACCTAGAAATAAGAAACGGACAAAGTGATGCAATTTCCACTACACTAGAGTTCACGGTTCTACAGATTTTAATGAGATACCAAAACAGATTTTCTCATTTATAGTCAACCCTAGAATGGAAGCGTTCTACCTTAGCTCATTAATGGAAATGAGAAGTATATTTTACAAACATTTTAAATTAGGCGTTTTCCAACTATCTTTGATTAATCTTTATCGTTTGGGGTAATAAATATTGCGATCTCTCATAATAAACATATTTATTACTTAAATTTATCAAAAATATACCTAAGTTACTCGTTTATTGTGTCTCAGAAGCGATCAGTAAATTTCACTCAATAATTCCCACCATATGAAGAAACGTTAAATATTCTCAGTGAAAAAAATATTTAACTTATACGAAAAAAGGCGCATCCTGATATTATGAAGACCACCGCATTGCTTGGAAAATAATTTAAGGAAAACATGTCTTTAAGAAGGCTGGCATAATGGGCCGGCACTTCAGTGAAAAATTAGTTAGAAATGGGACAGAATAAATTTTACTCCTCGTTTCCATTTCAGGGTTAAGATAGTTTCCGTATTTACCTACGTGTTTAGTAAGGGCCGTTGTTTACTAAGTCCAAGGTAAAATTTATTTCCAAAGGTCTAAATATATTATTTTTTAATAGATATGTAATTGTAAGCCCTTGAAAGTTCATCGGCCCTAAAAGTTGATAGGCCCTAGGCCCAATTACTACTAGGTCAATTGACTAAAATGACCCCGATTGTCGTTATCAAGAAATAAATTGAAAATAACAGTTAATAAACAATTAAAGAATGTTCGCAGAAGTCCCTACTTGGAAAAGTCCCCGCCTAAAGGGGGAGAGAGACGACAAAGAGGAATTATTTAATAATCTCTTCTTCTTCTATAATATAAAGAAGAATGTCCCGGGCGGGCACATTCTTGTTTGTTTTGTATAAAACTGTTTATTTCTTCTGTTTGTTATGTATAAAAATCTACAGTTCTATTCTGAGCTTAATGAAATTTTGCACACTTTACCTTTAAAACAAGAGGAAGGTCTCTGTCTAGAGAGAGACAAACCAGTTTTGTAAAAACCTGGTTTTTTCAAACCCTGTATACAAGACGGGACATTGGCACCAGAGGCGTGAATTTTATGTAAACACATGAGCACTGCCTAACCTACCTAATCACATAAAAAATATATTAAAATTCATAAAAATATCATTAGAAATCAGACTATACTTTCAAAAATAAGCCCCAAACTGCAGCTACTAATAGCAGGGTCGCGCGTGCGTCCCCCCGATCGTCATATTATAACGTATCAAAAGCAGGAACTTAGTATGCAAAATATCATATGTATTAAATGTTGACAGTATTCTACATGAAAAAATTTACATGTGCGCACTGCACGAGAGAAGACTCATTTGTGTTAGTGTGGCAAAAGGCCATGCCTATCGGTACAAATTACAAATGTAGCAACCAGTGCCATCTATTGGTACATATATTGATTAGTACAATTTTACCAACAAAATAATTATCACCTTGCTTGAAATGACTTAAGCCGTGGTTGGTGACCAAATTACAGATAACAAAAACAAAAGAGTCTGTAGTGAGAGAAAAATTAGAGGTAAATCGGTTAATCGGTTTTGGAATATTGTGTAGTTTTGTGGTGGCTGTTGGAACCAAGGTATAGATAGATAGTTATATAGATATTGTATTTAGATTCTATAACGTTTTGACATTACGTATTTAAATACATAGTTAAAGATGTTCTCCACTTGCTACGCTAGCTTGGGTCGTGTTATATAGCAATAAGTCCATTTCGGTTCGTGGTAATTAATATGTCTACACTCGGGCAATTGAATTATAGACGATTTCTTTATAAGACGTTTATTTTCAGACTCCAGACAAGTTCAAGTTATACGATAGACAGCCCAGCCGACCACCCCGCTACAATTCTACCAATCTAAACATCGTATTTTCGTTATCACAACTACCAACATGACAGATACATAACAGTAAGGTAAAATGTTATCTTGTACCAATTCCTGTGCTGTAAATCAGTCTGCCCGAACAGCTGAGCTCTGCTTACTCGGTTCGGCCATCCTCGTTAACGTTCGGGCCTCCACCCGAATCGAGTGACATCTGTTGAAACCACGCTACACCACATAAAATGTTATGTTTTGTGTACATTATATAAAAGTACTTAGTATAATAATTTAAAACATTATTAAAAACAACTCAGGAATAAATAAAAATAAATTTACGATTGGATAGAAAGGTCTAAACCAGGGGTCGGCAACCTTTTGAGTCGGAATAGTCCAAAAAATTACAATTTACAAAAGTTTTTAAAGAGCCACATTTGTTTTTCTTGCCAACAATAAATAGCATTGCGTATGGAACTAAAGAGCCGCAGCTTAACATCCAAAGAGCCGCATTTGGCTCGCGAGCCGCAGGTTGCCGACCCCTGGTCTAAACAAATCATTAGTGATACCTTTTTTAGAAATTTTATTAGTTATATTTCTTTGTATAAACATATGCTAAGATATTTATATATTTTAGAATGGGTATTCCTAGAGAATGCATAGAATACGATTATCTACTTTATTCATTAAATTTAGTAAAATGATTAGAACGTAGAATTGTATGCAATTTAAAGTGTTAGTTTAAGATTATTAATTCAATGTTTTATACCCCTGAACTGCTATAAATGATTGGTATATGTACCTCGTAAGACAGTTACAAGACAGTACCTACGATTTTATTGTGACAATTCAACTTCAGCGTCGTAATATTATTCCCCTATGCGACGGATTCAACATCTGGGGAACAAATACTCCGATGTTGTTGACATATTTGACACATCAATGTTACAGTATAAGCGTGCATTAGTACGGTCTTTTCATCGAGTAGAGGTAGGTTATTTGAAACTATTTAACTCTGGATAAAAGCGTTAAATTATATTATTTCTTTTTATATTATCTATTATAATACATATGTACCTTTTTAATATTATTTGTGAATGTCCATGTAAAATACCTACCTAAAAACAACATAACTTTCGTCGTAGAGCAAAGCACGCCACTGCATTACTGAACGTGCACATTCTTTAGTAGATATTTCTTCTTTCTCTCTATTTCTCCGTCCTAACTTTAATTTGGAACTACATTCCCCACCCCGGAACTCATTAAAAAACCTTGTCCTGGCCACTTTAATTCAAGTGTAGAGTTAACCATAAAAATTGGCAGCAAAAAATGCAAGTGTTTTTTCATCAATGGCTGTTTTATTATTGAGTAGTATTTTATGACTGAATTAGCCACTACGGTGTTCATGGAGTTCCCACCTAACCTCGAAAGATCGATTTCGTATTGGGCAATAAATTATTGACTAATTGCATAACGAGAATGCAATTTATTCGTATAGCCAAAACTTGCTTCCCGAGGTTTTCTTATGACATATTCATATTGCTAATGACCAACGAAATTTCAATGCGAAGAGAGGAATAAATTTGTTAATCATAGATAGATAATAGAAACAAGGAGATGTGTCATGATATTATTATGAAACTGCACCAACAACCCGTGTCGCCAACATCATTAATCTATACTAATACAAATCGCACCATACGAACAGCGACAGCGTGCGTTTGAAAGTATATTTTTTTATAAACTAGGTTAGGTGAAATTTGGTTTTTATGATTGTTTTTTTCTTTTTTTTTTAACGAATTTATACGACTTTTCAAAGGTGTGCTGAATTTTCATGGAGCCTTACTTTTATTGCATATCCACTTTGATTGTACATGCGATTTGGTCGTATCTGTGCGACAGTCGGCACGCTTCCATGCCACATCTCCCTCTGTTTCGTGGAGGGAATTTAACACGTTCCCGGTAAACACTCTAATTTATAATTTCTTCAAACGATAGGCAACTTTGTGGCGTCATTATTAATTAAATAATTAAAAATGTACTTTGTTTGTATTCGTGTATTCCTGAGGATGACATCATTGCTATCGAAACATGTATTATATTTATATTTATTTATTTTTATAAAATTGGTGTACACAATGCACATTTTTAATTATTTATTTATTACTCTAATTTATTGTTTTTTTTTCCCTAAACTATATATTAGCTGGTTCTATTATTATTTTCCTCTATTTCATCTATAGTAATACTATGTACGCATTTTTATTGTTATTTTCACATTAAGAGGAACTACAGCGCAGCCTGTTTCATACAAAACTTACTTTTTGATTTGAGGTCAAAATACCCACCCAAACTAAACAATATTTAAAAAAAAAATAAAGGTATGCATAATGTGTATTACGGATAAGTAGTATTTTATTTATTTTTGTTTTAAATTATGAAATATAGGCCATTACAAAAGTGGATTTTACATGATTTTAGAGGTAACATTGGAAATCATTTGCAGGTTTACGATATATATATATTTTTTAATTATCATCTTTTTTAGTGTGTTGATATGATCATATTTAATGAAATTAAAAAAAAAAAATCGTAAAAAAAAAAGTTTTTTCGGGTATGTATTTTAAATTATTTACGGAAAATTAGTGTTCCAAGATAAATTGGTATTTTTTAATTTATATTTAAGCTCTTCGTAATGTTTATTTTAAGACTTTTTGATTACTGTTAACCCCAAACAATCGCTAATGTTGTCTGTAAAATCGCGAAAAAACGATTTCTTTAATGGCCTGTGTTTTATAATTTCAAACAAAAATATATAAAAGTACTTCTAATACGTACTAGATATTTACTATACCTGTTGATAAAATAAAAGATCATTCGGTTTGGATGGGTATTTCGGCCTCAAATCTAAAATTAAGTTTTGTATGAAACAGGCCGCGCGGCCGTTCCTCTTAAGCTTACTAGGTAAGAAAATCTACATATTGTTATAATAATATAATCGATGTGTTGAGTGAAAAGATTTTGAGTAAGTACCTGCGTTAAATCTTAAATCTAGAACATCAATATACATAGACAAATCAACATATAGATAGACGATATGATCAACCATAGATTATCTTGTTACCGCAACCACAGATAGTGTAATAATACGACGGATAGATAATTTCCCGCCATCTGCGTCCAACTTTCTCCCGCGTTTTTGGAAAACTGCGCCGTTAGGAATATTAGATACGATACTTTATTATTTAATTACATTTAAACACGCACGATTTTTTTTTTATATGAATACCCCACAAGAGTCCCAACTGCTTCCAACTGTCTGGAGCCAGTGAGACTTTGGCATTCCCAATTGGGGAATGTTGTGAGGCTGCAGGTATTGGGGAGGGGAAGGAGGAGGGGAAGAGGAAGGTGGGGAAATACTTGGCTATTCAATTCTGAATGGTGGTCTTTCACCAGGGCGATACTGAGAGTATCTTCCACTCTGGAACGTGCGCAAATGTAATATATATTATTTTTAAATTAATTAATTGCGAAACAGCAGAAAATAATTAAATAAAATTTACTTGCTCACGCCGGGATTTGAACCCGCGACCTTCGGATTCGTAGTCGAGAGCCACACCCCTCGACCATGGAGGCCGTCAAATTCTCGATCAGATTCTCGTTTGATTAAAAAATATAATTGGTACCTCTGATTAGGAATATATATAGAAACATGAAATAATGAAAACAACATTAATACCTTTTCAAGGAATCAACTCAAAATACTTTCGATGGGTAACCAACATTCTTTGGTGACCTGTCCAAAAGCACAAGAAATTTGATAAATTAAATTCCATTTTATTACGAAATTTTTACATATATCAAAAAACCTGCGTATTATAAACAAGCGGAAAAAAGATACGAAAGTTTTTAATCGAATAAAAAAAATCATATGAAAAATCTATGTAAATCTATGATTAAAACTGCACAAGAACCTTGACTGCCTGAAGCCAATGGGTCAATGGAATCCTCGATTCGGGGAACGTTGTGAAGCCAGAAGTGGGGAGATGAAGCATATGAAAAAAGGGAAGTTTTTTTTTAAGTCCGTGACTATTAAGATCTAGTCGCTGAACAAAGATAAAGTTATTTAAGATAATCTTCGACTTTCTTCCAAAATGGAATATACTCTCGATATAGCCCTTGTGAAAGACTGGCATTCAGTATCGGAACATTGTTTTTTAGAATAGGTTAAGCGGTGTTTGTGAGTAGATCTGAATAGCCAGGCTTTTCCTAACCTATCTCTTCCCCGTCTCCTTCCCTTGCATATATCATTCAGCCTCACAACATGGCCCAATTGGGGATGCCATAGTCCCGCTGGATTCGGACGGTGGAAAGCAGTTGGGACTCTTGTGCGGGATTCACATAAAAAATAATCAGAACAGGTTAGGAAACACAGTTAAATTATTTTTAAGGGGGAGAGGGACGCCGACGTTTTTTCTATACACTTAAAACCAAAGTTTTGTTATCTGCATAAAAATAAAAAAATTAAGTTAGTGTTTATGAAAAATGAATACACCCCACTGTTTTTTTTTTTTGAAAAATTCTTTTTGACATTTTTAAAGGAAAAAAAAATTAAGTATTTTTGCGAGGATATTCAAAATTTTAAAATATTTTGTAAAACATACGTAGGACGATCAGAAAAAGGTCATATTTCTGTTTTGATTTTGATAAATGCTGAGCCATGTAAATTAAAAAAAAAATTCTATTAAAAATATTTATCACTTTAAAAACATTATATTTATCGTATTGCGTAATAATATCGTCATTATAAAGATAGCTGCCAATAATATTGGATAAAAAATGGAGAATAATATTGACAAATCTTGAATGTATTAATCCAAGACTTGTATAAATAAAAATCGTATAGGTATATCCGAGACACTGCGTAAAGATTACAAATAAATTCCGCCAGAATCTTGTGGCTATAAAAAGGTAGCAGCCAAAAAAATATGTAGGAATTAATTGAGGATGATATTGACAGTTCTTAGTAGACAGGTCAAAGTATACCAATAAAAATGACGGGATGGATTGGGATAGCCGTAGCTCAGTTGACATAGAGCGCAGGTCCCGAATAGACCACCAGGGGCGCTATTCCGTTCTTTTTAAGGAAGATTCCTTAACTTTTTCCTTAGGGTTAAACCCTTCTTATTTAACTGCGGTTCCGATTCTCTCGGATGACAACTGTTAGTTTAATTCAGCGAGGGACATTCATCAAAAATGTCAATATTTGCGATGTTTTAACAAGAGAAAAACTCAATATTTGCGATGTTTTAACAAGAGAAAAACTCAATATTTGCGATGTTTTAACAAGAGGAAAACTCAATATTAAGAATTTTACCAATTAAGTTATGATTTACTTTAAACATAATTAGTTAGTAAACATTATTAAACATTATATAGATGTTGACATCTTTGACAATTCATGTCAAGCGCAAATTCAAATGTCACTTTTATAACTAGAGAAAAAAGTTCATTTCTATCTAATGAGGTAGGTACCTTTTTATAAAACGTAATACTTCGTTAAAAGCTTACTTATGGAATTTAAAAATAAAATAAAAATGTATTAAAATGAATTATAACATAATGTAATTATTTTTAAAAGATTTAGTTCAAAATCTTATGTCACTTGAAGATATTTCTTCAATCTGTGTTTCCAAATAATCTCTTAGGAATCTATTTACGATTTTTTACTATGTCTCACCGGAATTCCGTAATTATTCAAGAAATCTTTAACCCTAAGGAAAAACGTAAGGAATCGTCCTTAAAAAGAACGGGAATAGCGCCCCAGGTCCTGGGTTTAAATTCCAGCTGCTACCGTTATCTTCTTTTCTTCTTCTTTTGTCTTTTTGAGTCTTTTCGGTTTCGTGTTTCGATTTAGGAGTTGTTAATGTTATCTTCTACAAATAAATAAACCCTCTCCCCATTAAGCAACGTCTAGATTACAAATGGTGGTACATATTTTACCAGGGCGATTCTGACAGTATATTAAATTATTATAATTAATTAATATGCACAATGGCAAAGATAACTTCTTATTTTGATCAGTATATCTTTCTAGGCCATAGCCAAAATCCGTCATATGAGTTACGAGTTGTTCAATGTAATAATAATATTCAATCATTGAAAGATTTTGCCATATTCTCATTGTCAATGAAACATACAGGACGTTACAGAATGATATTTATTTATTTTTTTTATTATAGAAACAAAATAGTGCATTTGTAACAGTTAAAAATAATTTCCAGAAGCAAAGATATGTTTCCTTGTAATTTCTGATTTATACTTGTATTTACCGGGTGACATGTTTAGTGCAGTGTGTATGTGTGAATGTGTTTGTAGGTGTGAGATGTGGCGATATACATATTATAGAAGTGATGCCATATGTATGCACATTGAACAGTTTACGCTTACAGGGTGCTGTTCGGCCTCCCTTGGCGATGCAGCGCCTCGCAGATGTTTGCAGAGGGAAGGGTGCATGGGTTCGCTGCTTTGATGGGCCACAGAATAGCCGGGACGATTCAGCGCTATTGGAGGTCGGAAAGCACTCTTGTCCAGGCCGTCGCCCAGTGGCAGGGCGCGCCCCTACATTGTGGATGGAGAATTTCCCTCAGGCGACTGTAGCATAATTGTTAAATATGTTATTTTTATTTTATTTTTATTACTTTTTTAGTATTCTATTTATACATCACGTATTTTTTTATTATTTTTAAATATATTCTTTTTATATGACAGAGAGAGTATTGCACTCACCGCTTTGTTCTGTTGAAATAAAAATATTATTATATTATTTGTCAAAAGTCTCATTTTAAATGTGGCCAGTGAATCCGAAAAAATATCAATGTTTGATTTGTTCGGGTTAATATTATTGAATGAATGAAAAGCGCAGTTAGTTGGTGATTTTGCAGCTGCATTTTTTTGTATCTATGCGGGTGGAATAGTGCTGTATAGCGGGTATGTCTCAAAGGTATGTTTAAAATAATTAATGACAGAAGCTCGGTACAGTCGATATTATTATTATATTATTATATACGAGTAATATTATATTATTATAATTCTATGTCGAAATGTTAAATCAGCTACTGTTCGCCTTTGTTGCAAAGATTGAAAGGTACCTTGAAAGTTATTGATGAATTTGTAGGTGAAATAAGATAAGAATG
>JAHDVE020001337.1:0-74391 GCA_022606495.2 Halesus radiatus
GAACAGATCTGAGTAGCCAGATATTCCCATCCTTCTTCCCAACCTCTTCCCCATCTCTTTCACCTCCCCAATACCTTCATCTTCACAACATACCAAAATCAGGAATGCCATAGTACTACTGGTTTTGGGCAGCAGGGAATAAAAAATATTTTAAAATTCTACAAGGAAAATGAACAACTTTGACGGTCTCCGTGGTTGAGTGGTTACGATACTTACCTACGAATCCGGAGGTCGCGGGTTCAAATCCCGGCGCGCGTTAATTCACAATTTTTTAATTAAAAATAATATGTAGTATATTTTCGACACGTTCCATGGTGATAAATACTGTCAGCATCGCCTTGGTGATAGACCAACATTCAGAATCGAAACGTTGCTTTAAATGGCTTTAGCCGTGTTTGGTGACCAGATTTGAATAGCCAAATTCTTCCTCATCTTCCTTTTCCCCGTCTCGTTTCCCTTCTCAATACCTTTAGCCTTACAACATACCCCAATTGGGGATGCCATAGTCTCACTGGCTCCAGACGGTTGGGAGCCTATAGTATGGTATAAAAATAAAAATAAAATTTAAAAAATAAAACGCTATTGGGGATCGAAATACTTCGATTATTTCGAAAATAGTATCTCTAGGATGCCCATCACTACAATCTACTAAGTATTTTATAAAGTAATTTGATTCCATAAAGGCATCGTTCCTAAGAAACCATCGCGTCTCGAGAAAGTAACGCGGAGTTTCCCATGCCTCTTGAAGACGGGATAGTAGATGCTGGAGGTAATGAGATTAGGGAGGGTGAAAGAGGAGAAGGAGAGGCGAGGAGAAGAGAGGGAAGGAGAACGGGATAATTTGGTCAACCAGTGTTTCACGTTAGCGCCTGCAAACACAGGACAAAGTTTGATTAGGTTTTTAGCCGCCAAAATTATTGATGAATATTTTTGATTAACACTGTGGAGTTTTTTTTCTTAATTTTGGGCTTTTGAAAATTACATCTAGGTCGTGATTTAAACTTAAAGTTTCAGTATCCGATTTTACAACCATTATTTATTTACTTTTATTTCTTTCCATGGTGTCCTCTTAAGGCGGAGAGGGATTGTTTATTATTTCGAAATAATTATAATAATTGGATGGTTAACATAAGAAAAATCACCTCAGGGGCGCTGTACAAATATTGCTTTCTAGGGTTTATCTTATTATGTACAAACAGATACAGAAACATACTTACATGCCAGGTCACATTTCAATTAGTCAATTTTCCCAAAGTCATGCTTCACCTTTGTGGAGGGTCTTTTAGGGGATAGGAAGGAGTGAACCTGGATCTTGGACATACCCGTGTTGTGGGAGGGAGGAAACACAGAGGCCGGCAGATCAATCCATAATATAAACATATAATACGTTTAGTCCATTAAAAATAATACACACTTTTACATTGTATTAAATTGTACACTTTTTTTTAACTTGTCATTAATTTTTTTTTATTTGCGTTATTAATTTTTCTATTTTACTTTTGTTTCTCTAGACTACGATGTATAACTGGGGATATGCATATATAAAATACAAGAGAAAAAACGTGACGAAAATTTTGTATAATGCAGCTATAAATAATCTCAATATTTCCAATATCACCTTTCACTTTACCTTTTCCAAATAATATTCAGCTAACTATGATAAGGACAATATTAGATAATGATATAAGATTTTAACACAATAAAGTATTATTTGTTACACGGAATATCCAATTATAATGTCATTCTAAAAACAAACTCACCCACTGAGTGTTCCAAAAATACATTGTTTTCGTAAATAAGAAATGTAATATGTATACTACCGTATTCTTGAAATGATTAAAGAATAATTATTCAATAGAGGATGAGTTAAATAATAACAATCACTTAAGTACAGAAATTCGTGTTTGTAGCAAAATTTACAAAGCGATTTCAATATTGGTCATTTTCAAAAACAACTCTATGTTTTGATGCCAAGCAATAACAATTTGTTTTATGTTACGATCGTAAATAATTTAAAACGGGCTATTCTATAAATATAAAGGTTTGCCATTCTCAAATGTATTGTGCATATATGTATATATATTTTTTTAATTTCGTGTTGTATTTACATAATAAGTATAATAACAAAATGCAAGGCTAATAAGGATAATTATCATAATAATAATAATCAGGATTTTTTCATAGTTCTCCTCACTGGGGGTCCCTGTACTGAGGCGGAGTGGGTTTTATTTTAAAAAACTAATTGTTTTAACCTCCTACGACGTTATTTTCAAAATGCTGCCTAACTTCGGTCAGGTTTTGATTTGGTTTTTGAAATCATTTGGCGTTTCCATTTTTTTAATGCTGGTGGAAGTGAATTATAGAGCTTAGTAGAAAGATATTTATACATACAATTTTAAATTTGGGTATATTCTTAATGTCATTACGGTTGTCTCTTGAAATGTTTGATAGTTAATACTTTTGTAATATTGATCGATAAACTGGTGGACACAATCTGTTAGACTTACGTTACATTTTCTTTGTTAATTATCTATAGTTAATATTAAATAATTAAGAAAAATGTTTGTGGAGTGCTCTTGAGCTGATTTTCTGCTCAGTGGTGTAACCTATTTATTGATCAATTTTTAAGTATAAATTATTTTATTAAGATTTAAAAACCTGATTTTAAAATTTAATCATTGTAGAAAATAATATTAACATAACCTAAATGAAACATGAAAACGGAAAAAAACGACAGAAAATAATAAGATTTCAGTCGCATCTGGGACTCAAACCCAGGACCTCTGCCTATCCGGGGAAACCGCTTAACCAACTTAGCTAATGAGACCAGTTCAATTGAATTTGAGATTTGATTTCGATGAAGGTGACATAAATTAAACTGGTCTCATTATCTAAGTTGGTTAAGCGGTTGCCCCGGATAGGCAGAGGTCCTGGGTTCGAGTCCCAGATTCAATTGATATCTTTTTATTTTCTTTCGTTTTTTTCCGTTTTCATTTTTAGGTTATGTTAATATTATTTTCTACAATGATTAAATATTTATTGATCTTTTAATATTCTCTTGTTGGACGCCTTCCATCACTGTTAAGATTTTTTTCTTGGAATCATCTTCCTCGTGGCCTTTTCAGTGATATTCTCATTTCTTTCATACGTTTACCACTGTTTTGAATTCTTTGTACTTTAATAACATTGTGTGCTCAACATAAAAACATTTTCATTTCAAACAATGCCAGCCGCATTAAATATTTGAACATGTGGCGATACGTGCGACGAAAACACCAGAAGACATTTAAACGAACCAATTATATTTCACTTTCGAAATGCGGTGATTAAATAATTAGAATCGAAGTTATAAGACGTAATGTTTGATCTTCCATCTATATTTTATTACTGTAATAATTTCATTTCAGATATAACCGATTGATATTTTTCAAAGTTTATGTAGCAATCGATTCTGTGGTTGAAATGAATTAATTACTGTTGATTTTATGGATGTATTTATTGCATCTGTATTACATCGTTCACTATCGCATCAGACTTGACTAATGTGAACGTGAAGTATATTTTTTATTCATTCATCTTCAAATGTCTTAAGTGTCAGCACTCAAAAATAGCACTAAAGTAAGAGGCAAATGGTTTTTATTATCTACGAAGTTAGGAAAACGAAAGAGTGAATATAATTCTTTAAACTCTAATATTTTATTTGTAATAATGTAAGATAATGTTACCAACTCCCGAATCGAAACACGAAACCGAAAAGACACAAAAAAGAAAAAGATCACGGTAGAAGCTGCGATTCAAACCCAGAACCTCATGGTCTATCTGGGACCTGCGATCTCATCCCGTCATTTTTATCAGTATCATACTTCGACTTCTAAAAACTGTCAATATCGTCCTCAAATAATTCCCATTTTTGGCTGCAACCTTTTCATAACTACAAGATTCTACCCGAATTTTATTTGTAATCATTAGATAGTGTCTCGGATATACCTATCCGATTTTTATTTCTATGGGACATCTGTTGACTTTGTCTACGAGTCTATAATTAATACTGTTCTTTTTTTTAATAACTTATTGAAGTTTAAAAAAATTATCTAATCTATTATATTCCACGAAATACATATAAGATAAAAATATGTAATGTAATGTGCAGTTTGAAAACCGGAGAAGGAATTTCTGAACGTCTTACCTAAAATTCCGATATGTATTTCAAATGGAATTTTAAATAGTGCAGTTTAAACATTTTACTCATTGGAGACACCAACTACCTGCATAAAGTGAGGAACTCCAGTTCATTAAAAAAATATATCTATATTGACGTGTTAACTTTTATACCAGTATTATTTTCTTTTAGTTGGTTTTCATAGTTTAAATGTTAAAGTTTTATTTTACCGATGCCCTCTAAAATGCACGAAATCTACGGCTTGTTGGATGTGACGTCACTGGGCCATCTATTCATTATGGATTCACTATGCTCGATTTTCTATGGAAAAATTTGAGACGTTTTTATTTCCAAAAATTTAACTACTTTCAATTGAAGGACACATTGCAAAATGTTAGCATCTCGTCACTATTGTTTTTGCAGTGTATCAAAGTATAAAGATGCAACATAGACGCAGTTTCATTCATTTTTTTTTCTATTTCATTAATTTAATTAATATTCCCAACCTCGTTTTTGAGATTATGTCAAGACGTAAATTAACTTTACCGTACATAATATATATTTCATACATATCAAACATAAATAAGTAATAAAAGTATGGACATTTTTAACTCAATGAATATTTATAATTCATAAATGAATGTATATCGATTTGCTTACGAATATATGGTATTTACTTATTGAATAATAGTTTTTTTTAATACAGCAATTGTAGATCTTAAAGTCACCAAAAATACGTTTGAATTTCGCCAAAACTACACATTTAAAATACAAAAAAAATATCAACAAATACAAATTTCTATACAAATTCATATCCAGAATACGTGCGATGAGACCTTTGACGTCAGATGTGGAGGATACAATTATACCAACCGAACAGGGCGTTTTGATGGGGTGGATTTTATTAAATTTAAGAAACTCTACCTATAATTAAATATAATTAAATTTATCAATGCGAATTTTTATTTAAGCCATAATGTTTTTCACGGGATTACAGAAAATTAAAGATGCATGATCTGGGGAACAGGTTTGGAGGTGTTGTTGATGTATTTGCTGACTCCATTTATACAGTGAAGCGTCATCTATACCAGAACTTTGATGAATCCTAGAATATGTAATATTGTAGCTTTGATAACTTTGTAGCTTTGTAGCTTTGTAGCTTTGATAACTTGGTAGCTTTGATAAGCAGGAAACTCCATTAATGGAGGACTGAACGCGGTTGGCGCTAACAAAAAGTTGTCCAAAGAGGCGAAGCTAGCAGTCCACAATGGAGTGCTGATACCCACCCTGATGTATGGCAGTGAGGCATGGAAATGGCAGAAGAAGGATGAAAGTAAACTGAATGCCGTAGAAATGAGATCTCTGAGGCGAATGTGCGGTAAAACCATGTATGATCGTGTGAAAAATATTGAAATTCGTAAAGAATGCAAGGCTGATGTAAGCGTAATGAGTAAGATTAAGAAAGGGACGCTTAGATGGTTTGGGCATGTGGAGCGAATGAACGAAGAAAGGAGTGTAAGAAGAATGTATGACGCGAATGTGAATGGAAGAAGAAGCCGGGGACGGATCAAATACTTGAGTCGGGCCATGTCAGAAGTCGGAATAATAGAAGAGAATGTATGAGACGATGTATGAATGTGAATGAAGCAAGAAGTGTATGCCAAGATCGAGTTGTTTGGCGGTCCGTCCTCTCTGCCTACCCCTGCGGGGAAACGGCGTGATGGTTAGTTAGTTAGTTAGTTAGCTTTGATAATGTAGCATTAATGATTTGTTTTAAAATATTGTTTTGGTTTTCTATTTTATATCACTGAAGAAGATTGTTCATTACTTTTTTTATATGAATACAGCACAAGAGTCCCAACTGCTCCCAACCATCTGGAGCCAGTGAGACTATGCCATCTCCAATTGGGGAATGTTGTGAGGCTGAAGGTATCGCGAGGGGAAGGAGAAGATATTCAGATCTGGTCACCAAACACGGCTAAAAGTCATTTCAAGCAACATTTCAATTCTGAATGGTGGTCTTTCACCAGAGCGATACTGAGGGTATCTTCCACTCTGGAACCTGCGCAAATATACTATATATTATTTTTAAATTAATTAATCGTGAAACAACACAAATTAATTAAACAAAATTTACTTGCGCACTTCGGGAATTGAACCCGCGACCTTCGGATTCGTAGTCGAGAGTCGTATAGAGGCCGTTGCTGTTTAGAATCTCTATGTACTTGTAATTTTTGATAGCTCTTTATATTATGTTCTAAAATCCATGTAAAAGCCCAGGTGGGCGTATGATCAAATAAATAAAACTTTACTAAGTTTGTAATTCTAAGTGCAGGCACTGTTTCTCATATTCAACAATCTACGAAATTTCAGTCACTTGGACGGAGTTTCTTGGGAACTCCGAACGGTATCTCAAAGGTGAATAATCTTCAGCAGTCCTCCAGAAAAATCCTGAATTCTTCTCCTCTTCCCCAGGACACTAACGCATCTACCCTCTCTTGGATTTCACCCCTAAAATAGGCTTTTACGACCTCAAGGGGTAATGAATTGAAAGGCGACCTCTGAGGGACGTCTCAAAGTTACAGAAAGGGCGGATGTACACTGATTTCGAGGGTTTGTGTCCTGGATATAAAAATACTCTTCTCCACAGTGCCACCACCCTATTCCTAACCCACGATACGACGTAACTGAGCTGCGACGATTCGCTTATGTAACCGCTTTCGTTCGCACCAGTGTTTCCCACACTACAGCATGGCATGGCCTCAAAATAATTTTTTTGTTCAAAAATTTAATGTTCATCAAATTTATTTATCTTATTATTAAGTTCTGCAAGTATTTTTAGTTTTTATTATTATAACAGCTGTTTCGGCGTTCAAGGCAAACTGCCGAAACAGCTTTCACAATAATTAAAACTAAAAATACTTGCAGAAAAAAATAATTGGAGTTGTACGAATTAAACACAAAAACAATGAATCAAAATCTAATGACTAAATCTGTGATTGGTAGTAGTGCAGTTCCGCTGAGTTGGTCTATGCTGAAGCCTACAGGGTGAAGATTACCCTGATTATAGTCAACCTCTAATATGAGATGACCCTAGAAGAAGAAGACGAACAACTTGGTTGTAGCAATTTAAAGGTAAACGGATGGTGCTAATTTTAAAAAATTAAAACCGCTTTTAGTACGTAATGATTTTAAATACGAAAAATATAGTAACACACCTTCTTGAAGGACTTTAAGAGGAACTGCTGCACTGCCTGTTTCATACATAAATTAATTTTTTATTCGAGGCCAAAATACCCATCCAACCTGAATGATATATATTAATTTAAATTAAAGGTTTAGTAAATATCTAGTACGTGTATTTTATTTATTTTTGTTTTAAATAATGAAGTATACGAGGTGTGTTCAAAAGAAAAGGTGAATTTTGAATTTTCGCGGGCTGTGTACATTCGTTTCCAGTTGTCAAAAACAAACCACTAATCCAAAATGGCTGATAATGCTAACATATGATAAACATATGTGAACCAACATTAAAAAAAAATCGATAATCGAATGTACACAACCCGCGAAAATTCAAAATTCACCTTTTCTTTTAAACACACTATGCCGTGAAAAAAATTATTTTCATAATTTCAGATGCAACAGAAAATTATTTGTGGGTTTATCGTATATTTTTTTATTTATCATAATTCCTATGTACATATGATTACGTAATATAAAAGCAAAACATTTTAAAAAAGGTTTTTTCGGGTCTATATTTTAAATTATGTCCGGCAAATTTGTGCTCCAACGTAAATTGGTCGTTTTCAATTTAATCTAAATTCCACCATAATGCTAATTGTAATTTTTTTTATATTTCATTATATTTTCAATGCAGATGGAGTAAAACTTTTTTTTAAATCATCCCAAATAATTGTGAAAGGTGCCTCTAAAATCTTCAAAAATCAATTCCTTTAATGGCCATACTAGATATGTATTACATGCGTACTAGATATTTATTAAACTTTTAATTAAAAAAAATATATCATTAGGTTTAGGTGAGTATTTTGACCTCAAATTGAAAATTTAGTTTTGTATGAAACAGGCCGCGCAGCCGTTCCTCTTAAGTCTTAAACATGCGATAACAATTTATTTCGTTTCATTTTCCATATGTACACCCGCCAATATACAATTCATCTCAATATTTTAAAGCATTGTGGGCAAAATTTTTTTTTTTCTTAAAAAAAGTAGGTAGCGCCATCTGTGACCACGTACGAGTATCACGTTTTGTTTACCCTTAAACACCATGGGCGCTCTTAAATTGAACAATTTAAAAGTATGGAACAAACATTATAGCGTCGTATCTATTTTTTTCGTTTAAAATTTATGTTTAATTGTTCCATAGCTCATGATGGAATCACAAAAAAACTCTAGACAGCACTTACTACAAAAAGCGATTAGCGTTCATGTTAAATTTACCGAAGTAGTACAATCGAATTCACAATTCTTTTACAGTTACTTCAAGCAGGATACCCTGGGGGAAATAATTTCGCTCAAGGCCATCTTTGGGGGTGAGTGTGGAGGCTCTTTTGAAGGATAGGAAGAAATGAACTTGGGTCTTGAAGAAACCCATGCCGTAGGAGGGAGGAAACACAGAGACCGACAAATCATTCCACAGCCCAGCTATTAAACACGAGAACGAGTCGTAGGAGCAACCCGTTCTCATGTGACAAATTTCAACCATTTACAAATGTTGGGCACGCATTTAGCGTGTTTCCTGACTGTACATTGGTACCGTGGGGATCAATGCCGCTAGTAGACGGCCTCCGTGGTCGAGGGGTTAGGCTCTCAACTACGAATCCTAAGGATCAAATACCGGAGGGCGCAAATAAATTTTATTTAATTAATTTGTGCTGTTTCACGATTAATTCATTTAAAAATAATATACAGTATATTTGCGCATGTTCCAGAGTGGAAGATACTCTCAGTATCGCCCTGGTGAAAGACCACCATTCAGAATTGAAACGTTGCTTGAAATGGCTTTTAGCCGTGTTTGGTGACCAGATCCGAATAGCCAGGTATTTTCCCACCTTCCTCTTTTCCTTCTCCTTCCCCTCCCCAATACCTCACAACATTCTTCAATTGGCAATGCCATAGTCTCACTGGCTCCGGAGTGTTGGGACTCTTGTGTAGTATTCATATAAAAAAGTTTAAAAAAAATTCCTCAGAACATCTCCCATTAAATACACCTAGAACAAAGACAGTATTCCCACCTGACGTCTGTGCTCCAAAGTTTGCAATCCGTTTTTATTAAAAGATTGGTCAATCAATCAAACGGTCTATCGACCCGTACTTGCTTACGTTACAAGGATTTTTTTAGATATTTTGGAGCTTCCCACACTGTACATTGGAACTTAGTGAAGATCTATTTGTTTCCTTTTACAGAGAGTAAAGCATATAGAGCAAGAAATAAGTTAAACCGGTTTGTAACCGAGTTGTCTAAAGCGTCAACCCTGCAAGCTAAATCGTCCATTCTAACACAGACCAAAATTTCAATATTTTGTGATTTGAGTAGAGAAAATTCATAAATTGACAGGAACTCTGGAATCTTCGTATCCCTTAAGAAAATTAAACGCATACCACATTTTGGGAAACAGGGGTTTTGTCGATACAACCGTACAACTTACCAACAATAGTCGAAATAAGATCCCTTTCTGTCCTTCCATTTTAACCTAGGTCTCTTAAAATCTCAAGTTAATTCCTCTCATCCTTTCAAAAACACTTTACAAAAGTCAAAATTTTCACACGGATATTTTACATAACTTTGGGGAAACTTTCGTAAGGGAACGCCGGAGGCTCTCCTGTGTAAAATTAATTGGAGGGAAATCTCCTTTAATCTCAAACTTTAGATGTAGGTGATATCTAATTATCGTATTAATTTAAGGCAAGTAGAACGGAATGCTTACATTTAATACAGATAATGCTAATCGGAATCGTAACGTTATTCAAAACGAAATCAATAACGATTATGTATACTCGTACATTTTTGAATAACAACCCTTCCGTTACTTACTTTATGTTATTATTGTTGGTAAAAAATACTAATGTACACTACGGATCACTTCTATAGTTTTGTCTATGGGACATAACCTCTGACAGTCACTTGTTAAACCTGTGTCAACCGGAATGGTCAATAAATCTACTTTACATTTACAAGTGCTTTTTATTATAACACCACAATACAACAATTATGAAGATGTATAGTATAGGAACTTGTTGAAAATATATTTTTTTAAATCATTCGTAGTCGTAAATATATTATTTTTTTTTATAATTTCTTCAATAACGATTGGTTTTCACTTTGTGGCGTCATTATTAATAAATTAATTAAATAATATGCTTTTTATTCACCACTTTATTAATAGAAAAATATCTACCTGTTTCGGAAGCGATGCTTTCTTCATCAGGAGTGATAATAATACGAATGAATCAAGTAAACAAAAACTAATTTCTTCTAACGATTGGTTTTTTTTTTTTTTTGTTTTGTTTTGTTTGTTTTTCTGTTTTCAGAGGCACCATTCTTCGTCAGTACAAACGTACACTTGTACTTAACTCAGTTTAACTTTTTTCTAAAGGTATTTAGGGTGGGTAAGAATCTGGGGATCAGCAAGTTTAGGAGTGACGGAAGTATTCATTCATCCCTCCCCCTGCGGTGCAAGGCGACGGGTCGAGAGTCCGACTGGAGAGGTCAAGGGGTCACAATACCCAGAAAAATCCTGGACAAACCTCACCCCATGAACCTGGCACCTCTACAAAGTAACCAAACATAGAGAACCACTTAAGATGACCCAAAAATGGCAGAGGTGTTGGTTATCCAACGAATGGTTCCCTGGGCGGCGGTACCCACACCCGCCTCCCAAATTAAGATTAAATAAAATACCAACTCATCAAAACGCCCTATTCAATTGATATCACTGGATCGACGTCACGTGTCTGTTGAAGCGTAAAATCTTTCCGTTTGACACTTGTGTGACGTTACGCACCCGCATGCTACTCATCGCTCGGATTTCGTCAATTTTTTTTTGTTAATTTAAAAAAAAATACTATGACTACGAACTTTTTTTTAATATAAAAACAGTTCATATTTGTGTTAAAGGTAAACATTGATAAAAAAAAAAAAATTAATTTAATGGACTGCAATTCCTTATTTTCGGATATGACAAAAAACTTTTGTTTTGTTAAAATTTTCAATGGTGATCATGCGAAGGCTGCATATTATTATATTACCGCAGAGATTTTTTTTATTTATGTTTTGTACACAACGTACAGGAGTTAATATAAAAAAAAATACAAAATAATAAATAGCAACCGTTCATGAGAAAAAAAATCAGTCAAATGGAGAGATAGAAATACTAGAATTTCCTGAGATTCAATAAATTTAGAACAGTTCTGGGGGCTATCGCTAAATATGTCAATTATCTTGCCACAACAATGTCGACTGCATAACACACATTCGCACAAGGTATTGGGGAAGGTTAAATTCGTTCTTTGAAAAGGAATATGGAGATTGGATCGAGGGTCACGATCCTTAGTAATGAGGAAGCGACTCAAGAAGAATTATATTTATACATTGTCGACCGGTTCAGGTCGATCTCAACCTTCTTCAGGATCATAATCACATAAACTGTTTATATGTCGGTTTATCATTTTATATGATTACGGTCCTGAAAAGGGTTGAGATCCACCGAAACCGGTCGAAAATGTATAAATATAATTCTTCTTGAGTCGCTTCCTCATTACTAAGGATCGTGACCCTCGATCCAATCTCCCTCCGGTACAAGGCTCCTCCACTTCTCGCGATCCTGCGCTGCGTGGAGATCTGGAGACACCGACGTTGCGGACACCTGCAAAATTTGGTCACTCCAACGCATCAGTGAAATTCCTCTGCTTCTCCTGCCTTCCACTTTGCCAGTGATCATGAGCTTCTCCAGGTTGGAGTTCTCGGTTTGGCGAGCCAAATTATCTGAGGATACGCTGTACGCAGCCAGTTGATAGTCCATTCCAAACACTTCCAAAATTGATATATTTGTGCCCCTGGGTGTCCATGGAATTATGAGCATTTTCCTCCAGCACCACATTTCATTTCGCTGGCTCTGAGAGTCCATGTTTCCACACCGTTGAGGAATATATAAAAAATACTTATCTTGGTCGTATTAATTATGCCTTTGTCACTTCATATCTTTTACAATTTGCTCATGGCGTATTTTATCGCGCATATCCTTCATTTTGCTTCTATTTCACAATCTCCTTCGCTACGTATAGGCCAACCTAGATTCTAAGTCCGTAAGAGCATATGTTCTTACAAAGGTATTTCCCCTCTTGATCACCAATATTTTTGTTTTGGCTTTGTTGAACAGTAGAACTAGATTGTGGTTTTCTTTTTCTATTTTATAAATATGATAAAGTGCTTTAAATTTTTATTTTAGTAAACTTAATTTATGAGTTTTACAACCATTTTCAGGAAACAGAATCCTGTAGTAAACAAAGACTTGGATTAATACGTCTCACGAAAAGAGTAAACGGAAAATATTTCCCACATTATCTAAATGAAAATACATATTAGATGAGTGGATACAATTTTCCGGAACATCTAAAATATCCAAAGAATCCTCGAAGGGAACGTAAGTAGTATACGTGAGATGTTCCGTGCGTTTGTGTCTCGACTACAGAGGAATATTAAATTATTTCCAGAATCAATCTGTTACAATTCGTTGGAGAAGCGGCGAAGAAGGTAAAAAGATGAAATGAATTTACATTATTATGAATACCGTGTTTCATACCGCGAAACTTCAGCGGGTAATTATTCATTATAGTATTGTTTTTGCTCTCTGTATAATGGCCCTTTAAATTAAGGTTTAACTGTTATGTAGGGATGACGGAATAATAGTCAAGTCAAATATAATTTTGCTATATGGTTCCCTCACTATAAAATTCACTCCGACTCCATTGAAAAAGTTCAACATAAATTTCTAAGATATGTTAACTATAAACTCGGTTTACCTATTGAAACTATAAATTAAAATTACTTAATGAAAGAATTAAAATTATTAAAACCCTCAGATTTAAGACTGTTTCTGAGCTAACTTTTATTTTCAACATTGTTAATGGTATTGTAGACAGACTGATATAGGCAGCTTAATAAAATTTAACATTCTGACTAGAACTTCTCGATCAAAAATTTTATTCAATTATAACAATAATTTCAATTAAAAAATTCTCTATTACCTAGACTCCACGCAGAAGGAAATACATATTCAAACATAGTACATATGTTTAACTGCTCGGATATAAATATATATATATCCTCAACAATTATTAAGATATATGTCGAGGGTATAAGTATCAGTGAATGAGAGGTGTGTTTTGTATATTCATCTATGTTGCTAATTATTTGGAATTTTACACTATATTACAATATGTTATTACTCAATTTGTTTGTGAGTGAAATTAAATATTTAATTATTGTATTTCGTGGAGGCTATCTATTTTATCTATGTGCCTACTGTGATGTGTTTTGCGTCTGTGTGAATATTTACAGCACTGACTTGTTCATCCAAAATCACACATCATACTTTTCCGTTACAAAGGCCCGACTCAAGTATTTGATTCACTCAATCGTGTCACGCCTTCCAAGGGCATCCCTGACATTTTCCTCCATCCACATGCCCATTAAATATTCTTCTGACGTTCTCTTTGTCTACCCGCTTCATTAACCTATCTAAGCGACCCTTTCTGAATTTTGTTCATTAGGCTTACATAGACTTTAAAATAAATTAATATAACGTACGTATTTTTTTAAAATATTAACTAGTATTCACATGGGGCAGGGATGGCCAGTATAGTTTTTGTGTATCGCGCACTCGTATTGTACTATTTCTAGTTCAAACAAGTCAAAACTACTCGACATTCCAGTTAGAATCCGTTAGTTCTTGTCTTTTCTCTTACATTCTTAATTGATGACTTACCTACTATTTATCACTTATTATTAATTTTTGTTTGTGTTTGTAATGTGCCTATTTTATGTAATTATTCTCTATGTTTATTATTTGTCAATTCTTATCATTATATATCAGTATATTTTGTTCCCTGGTGAGGGAAGCTTCGCTTCTGAAACATGTTGATATTTATATATTAAATAGTGGTTTAAACAAAACATTTTTCTATAATATCTTCAAAATATTGGTATTCGCTTTGTGTCGTCATTATTAATAAATTAATTAAATATTACTTTGTAATCACCACTTTGTTATATTTGTTAATATATGCATATCAACATGTTTCGAAAGCGAAGCTTTCCTCATCAGGAATATACAGAATTCTGAGAAATAATAATATGACAAGAACTAACAAATAATAACGTAAAATGGTCAAATTACAAAAACAAACAAAAATTAAAAGTAAGTGATAATAGCGGGTAAGTTAACAATTTAGAATGTAAGGGAAAACAATAATAATTTCCTCATCAGGAATATACAGTATTCTGTATTTTTTTATGAATACCTCACAAGAGTCCCAACTGCTCCCAACCGTCTGGAGCCAGTGAGACTATGGCATTCCCAATTGGGGAATGTTGTGAGGCTGAAGGTATTGGGGAGGGTAAGAAGGGGAAGAGGGAGGTGGGGAATACCTGGCTATTCAGATCTGGTCACCAAACACGGCTAAAAGCCATTTTAAGGAACGTTTCAACTCTGAATGGTGGTCTTTCACCAGAACGATACTGAAAGTATCTTCCACTCTGGAACGTGCGCAAATATACTGTATATAAATTAATTAAATAAAAATTACTTTCGCACGCCGGGATTTGAACCCGCGACCTTCGGATTCGTAGTCAAGGGCCTTACCCCTCAACCATGGAGGCCGTCAATATATGACTGCATATTCCTGATGAGGAAAGCTTCGCTTTCGAAACATGTTTACATATATAAATTAATAAAGTGGTGAATACAAAGTAATTTTTAATTCATTTAAAACATTTTTCATTAATTTTACTTAATTATATTATTAGTGTTACTTAATTATATTATTGTTATTTCATTTTTTTATATGTATAAAATATCTTTTTTCAAAATATATCATTTACATATTCGAATGGTAATTTGGTTTTAATTGTTATCACAAGCTGAATCAGTCGATCGCCACAATTTTTTTTTTATCGACTAGTCGCACCTGCAAAAAAAGTGTGGCCACACCTGAAATGGAGCATCGACAGATTATTGGCACTTTTCCCATAACAAATAAAAAGTTTCCGAATAACACTTTTGAAAGACACTATTGATCAGTTAACGTCGTCTGTATCCACTCGAAAACTTTGATAAAAAATTGATCTGCTCCACTGATGCAGCACTTGAAGTTTTAAAAAAAGTTCTGCTTATGTATAAACATACACGTTTTTTTAAGTACAAATTAATTAACAGAGTTTAAAAAAAATGAACTTTATTAGCAGTCTGTTACACTGATGGTGTATAATAAATAAGTGGATTTTCCGGAAAATTCAAACGCTGTTTTTCTGTAAACCTAACTCGCAAGGCAGCAATTTGTTAATTTAGGGTCAGAATTAAATTAATATTTAAATTTATTCAAACGATGTCACACTTAACACGCAACGGTAATATGTAGGTATAATAACGAAGGGTTTTAGACATGTTTTTTACGATCTGTTATTAAGGTTTATTAAGGATAGTTAAAAAAATATTTTTACTTAAAATAATCATTACCATACACACACTAAAGAAAGGATAAAAATTAACAACGGGAAATCATGATATGAGATTTCGTTCCAACAAATAATATTTTATCCCCAATCCATTAATAGTTAAATTTTTTGATTTTTTTTTATTTACACTTTGCAAAAGGAAAAATAAAATGGAAAAGTCTCGATAAACTACTTTTTTGTAGTTTGTCTAACGGGAGTTTATTATTCAAAACTCAAAATTTAGAGGTAAGGTTACAAAATATATATCTGTATAAAATAAAAACATGTGTAACATACTCAAAACATAAATATTTCTCAAGAATCTTACTCAAAAATATTTCTACAAAAATGTATAAAAAAATTAAATTAAATTAAAACATAAACGACAGAAATAAATCGTACATAAAAGAATATTTCCTTACTATCTAATGCAAATAGTTTCTTTCAGCTAGCCAAGTTTTCAATATATTTTTTAATTGTTGAGTTATAATACTTTTTTTTTTAAATTTCAGCGAGTAACATATTTATGCAGCTAGGAATCATATGATCTAAAGTTCTTTGTCCATATTTGTTTGTATGCTTGGGTACCATTAATCCTTCATTAAAATTGAGACGAGTATTGTAAGTGTGCTCTAGTCTATTTGTATTATATATAGGGTTATTAATGTGCTGAAATATAATTTTGTACCAAAGAATTAATTAAGTAAAGAATTTTGATATTCTGATAAAAGTATGGAATATTATGACTTTGTTCGTATAAACTTTTATGAGCTAATAATTTCACCAATGAATTTTGCACTGATTGAACATGATTGATGTTTGATTTACAGGAAAGTTTGTTCAAACATGTAGAACGAATGAACTGAAAAAGGGGTGTCAGGAGAATGTGTGACAAGCAAGTGGATGATAGAAGAAATTGGTGACGCCCAAAAAGAATGCCATGAAGAAGAGAATCAGCTCATCTCAAGAGTCGGAATAACAGAAGTTAAGATAAGTTAAATTGAGTTAAGACGAAACAAATATTCAAAAGTTTAAAATGTGTTCAGGGAACTAAACGTAATGCCGCTTAAACAAATGATCTACTTAAATGTAATAGTTTTTTTTTCTTTTTAAAGTGTTTAACGGCCAATAAATTCAGAATTTACGCGACAACTTAATAAACAGCAACGCAAACATAATCACTGTGCAAGAAAACAAAATGAAATAAGAATTACCCTTTCGAAAGAAGTTAAAAACACAGAACTCATTACTGTATAGAGCGGTAAAGATCTTCCAATAAATACCCATCAATATAAAATAAAATGTGTTTAAATTTAAGCGGGAGATTACCAAATATATGAATTGTAATTTAAGTTAAATTTGTAATTTCTAAATGTGGTTTGTAATACGAATTGTATTTTTTTTTTAAGATTTGTAGTCACTTCATGACACCATTATTAATAAATCTATGACAATAACTTTGTTTACACCACTTTTTTAATATATAAAAATCTACACGTTTTGAAAGCGAAGCTTTCGTCGTCAGGATAAACAGTATACTAAAACTGAAGACGAGTATAGACTTTACAAATCTATTCTAAAAAAGTTTTATATTTTTATTAATTTATTAATATATTTTTGTTTATATTATGTTATATTTATGTTCATATTATGTTATATTTATATTTATATTATGTAATATAAATAACATAACATTTTTTATGTGATTATATTAGAATATATTTATGTAACCATTGTGCATATGTGCTATTTTATGATAAATAAATAAGAAATATGTGTATAGTTATACACACATTTCTTATGTGAATGAAGCAAGTGCCAAGACAAAGTAATGTGGCGTTCCATCCTCTATACCTACCCATGTAAATAAATTATGTGAAGGTTAGTTGGATTCCTTGTCTTCCGCGCCACGTTCGTTTCCCATTATCCCATCACACTCATTAAATTCGTACTAATTTACATCTCCAGGTATATTGTTTACTTTGTGTTTCCATATTCCATTTAATCAAAAGTGTTCAACATATTTTATAATAGATCGATTACTCGTAAAAGTGAGTGTCTAAGTACGAGGAAGTATGGCGTAAGAGGAATATTTAAAAATACCAATAGATTTACGCAACAAAGGTCTATTTCTGTGAAAGTAAACAAATATCAGTCATGGGGCCCATTCGTGCGTAGTCCGGACTGATTTAACCTGCTTTGTATAAATTTAAACATCCTTATACAACTTTAAACATTTCTTTTTGTGGACAGAATCTCGGGTGCTTTGGCGTTTCGGAAAATAATGAATGTTATAAATGAGCACAAATATGACCGTTTTTAGTGGTCTGGTTAAAACAAAACACCCACAGGAACACTAATCCATACGTATTATGCGTCTTCAGGACCCTTTACACGAATTTTTGAAGCAGAATATGAAAGGGATAAACAAAAAGAAAAGAAGTCAAAACTTTGCGACGAATTGTGGTTTTTTTTTACCATTTTACACTTATTGAATGCATTGCAACAGATTGTTACGTAGAAGGTGGGTAATAAGTTAGAAACAATATTAATTTATTTAATGAAAAATGCACAATATATGGAAAAGAAATTTAATATTTAATCAGCTAAAAAATACTTCTATCTCTTAAATAAACAAACGAAACAAATATTCCAAAATTTAAAAAAAAGGCTGAGGGATCGCAACATATCGTCTTTTAATCGAATTATATACTTAAGTGTAATTGTTTGTTTCTCTTTAAAATGTTTAACGGCCAACAAAATTCTGAATTCTTGAGACAAAAACAAAAAAAATCAACACAGACATAACCAGTATACAAGAAGAAGCAATGAAATACGATTTCCCTTTCGAAAAAATAAACAAAATCGCAAAACTCATTACTATATAGAGATATACTATATATATACTATATAGAGCCTTGAAGATCTTCTAAGAAATACCGGCCAATATAAAAGAAGAGGAAATGTTTTGATATTTAGGAAGGAAGTGCAAGTTTTATTTGTAATTCGTAATTGTATATTATAACTTAAATTGTATTTTTTGTCTGTTAGACATATTATGTTCACATCAGAATACATAATAATACTTGGATGACTTGTATAGCGCCGTTTTTTTGAAAAATCGCCTCAAGGGCGCTGTACAAATACTACTTGCTAGGGTTTATCTTATTGTGTACAAACATATACAGAAATATATTTACCTAGTAGGTCACTCCAGATTAAAACGTTAAATTTCAAAGTTTTCGCTTGAGAAGATATGATTTTGCACGCACAGGACACAATATTAGAAAACACCGCACATTGCATGATAATGCGGTTACTGTTTAAATTCTATTTGTCATTGATATTACATTTATAAGAAGGTTATTGGCAAAAGAAGAGTAGGTATTTATTTGAAACATTATTTTATTTGAGGTTTTCGATAATAATTATTTACAGTACAAATATTTATAATTATTTACAATGTTGTGGACTATGAAAAATTTCTAATTTTTCTGTTAATTACTTTAGGTAAGTACTAAAGACTAGCTTCGCTATGATAATTAGGTATGCAATATGTAACCAATGTACATGTGTTCTGTTTTAAGTTAAATAAATAAATAAATGGTATCCTTGTACACATATATACTAATTTCCAAACCCTTAAATAATAAAGAAAACGAGAACAGATCAGTATTTTATGTACAAGAGTTGGTCTTAAAATTTCGACGATGTGCCCAGTTTAGTAAGCGAATTTTTCAAAACAGCAACATTTATTAAATATGGGTGGCACACAAACGTTTTAATTATTTTTTTCACAGCAGCAGTACTTGTCTTTAAACGTCACCCCGCTGATCAGAAAAAAATTCAATATCGGAATCGATTCAATTTAACAGTTTTTACCACACCGGCATTACTAATGACAAATTAATTAGTCAACGAGAATTTTTAATGTCTGAAAAAACAATAAAGCCAATCAAAATTGGCAATGTCGTATCGAAGATCGCAAACTTTCCAAGAGATCCCTTAATCCTAATGGACCATAGAATAAAGAATACACACTAGAAATGATTTCTATATATATTTCAATGGAAGCCAGTGTACTTTTCACTTAATGTCTTTTGATTCTAGCCCCGAGAGAGCCAAAGAAATCAGCTCTCTATATTTCTTATACTGTCTGCATTGAACGAGAATATTTCCATTCCATTTGATCAAAATACGTAGTCTCTACCTTCTTACTTCTTTCATACTTATGTTATTATATTATATACTAAGCCACTTGTTATACTATTTTGTACAACCTGCAGTTATAATGTAACCACAGGTAAAACTGTTATTCACTACGCTGTAACTACTTACTTATATTGTACCTGCTTACTACTTTACACACTAATTATTATTTTATGTACTATATTATCGTGCTACGTTGTATAACTATGTGATAAATGTATCGACATGTAAAAGCCTTATATGCGTGAATAAATAAATAAATTATTAAATGAAATGATAGATTTTTTTTTGTTTTAGAAGTTCTGAAGCCGGAAGGCCAGACTTTTGAATCACAAAACATGCCCACGTCGCATTTATTTTGTTTTTCTTTATTCTGTTTAATGAACGGATTACATTCTCTGAGACCATAGAATAAATAATAACATAAAAATGCGATGTGGGCGTGTTTCGTGATCCAAAGTCTGGAATTCGGGCAAAAAATTTTCTGGTACAATTTTTATTTTATCATCATTTCATTTAGATCGAATAGAATGGCAATATACAAAGCAGGCAATGTTAGAGAGACTGGACGCTTTATTTTAAATATTTTCATTTGCTCCCTCGGCGCTAGAACCAAAAGTACTTAGTCAAATGTACAACCGACTTCCATTTAAATCTGTATGGAAAGCACTTCTAGTTTGTATTCTTTATTCTATGTTTGGAATACAGGCGACAGCTGGGAATGTTTTTTTTTTTATTATAAGAATCTTTCAAGAACTGGCGTGTTTGATCCCTTCGGCACCTGTCCGCAGTCGTAATGCAATCGATACAAGTACCGACACCAGTTCCACTGGTAACAACTTTCATGTTAGTGTTTCTAAACTGTCGTCAGAATTAATATACTTACTCTAAGTACTATTTTGACAACTGGAGGCAAAGGTCACATGACACCTATTTTGGCACCAGCCTAGTTCATTGCCATCCACGTTTACATCGCGTGATTTTGACTGCTGTAAGCAAATTATAAAACATATTTTCATATATTTTTTCATAAAAAGCAATAATTTTATTTAGAAGAAGCTGCGGTTATAGCGAAACCCAGTCGGCAAGAAGTATATGTAAAAAATAAAAATGACTTAAACAAAGTTACTGTTTTGTTTTAAAATTACAAAACATTTATAAAAGGGTCCAACTAAATATTCGGTTTTTATGAGCAAGCCGAACCTTTTTACTCATTTGCTGTTTTTATTAAATTATCGGCAGGCCTAGCTCGCCCCTTACCCCTCTTATTTCGGTCTATGTATTATTTGCTTTGTGGTTTCCTCCCTACCACAACATGTGTCTCTTCAACACCCAGGTTAACTCGCCTTTCTTGAAAAACCCTCCATCAGTTCTTCCGAATCAGATTAAATAGGAATTCATCTTCTTGAGTTGCAGTGCTATGAATGCTGACTGCTGACCTTCCGGACGCCTGTAATATTTGATCACTCCCATCGGTCATCTTCATCTGCTTCTCCTGCCTGCCACTTTGCCAGTGACCACGAGTTTTTTCCAGGTTTGAGTTTTCAGTGTAGCGAGCAACTTGACCAAAAATAACTTAGATTACGTTGGAGGCAAACAATTGTATTGCCTATTGTTGATGTCTAGCTCTTCCAGAATGGATAGATTAGTGCGCTTGACTATGCACGGAAACCTGACAGAGGAATTACCTGCATACTAGAATATAATTTAAAACATCAATTGTTTTTTTTAAATTAAATGTATATAAAATTTAATAATGTTTTTATTAGGTTTTCCAAGTATTTTAGTTACTCGGTATGTTCGCACGACCCAAACAATATAACACATTTAAGTAAGTCAATAGTATTCAATACAAATGAATTACGAAAATATTGCCATTTAAATGCGGTGAAAACACATTATAAATGTAAGTACCTCACAAAATAGAGATTTTTTAATATTTTCTAACTAAATCGGTTTTACCAGTAATAAATCATTTAAAATTGGGTGGGAGTAAATAAACTAAGTCGTCGCAATGTGAATTAACCGCAATTTAAAAATGGCCTTGAAAGCGGCAACAGCTGTCACAATAATAAAAACTAAAATGCTTGCAGAACTTAATAATAATATTATTAAATTTGATTTACGTTAAATTTATGAAAACAAAAAATTTTAATGGAGCTCTACGAACACAAAACAAGCAATCAATGTTCTCTTGAACACGGGATAACCCAGTTGTCCAGTGTCATAGTAAAATCATTTCATTTTAATTTTTAGTATTTTTCATACGTTAATGTTATTCTTTGTTGAACCATTTAATCCATTTTTATTTCAATTTAGTATATGACCTTCATGTTAAAATTTACTCATTGTGAACGCAACCAAATAATGGACAACTTATCTCATATAATGCAAATCATTGTACTTTTCTATGCCTTTCAAATGTCATCGTTCAAATCTTTTCTCACGAAATTCTTAATAAACAACAGCCTTCATTAACTTGCTGTAAAGATATTGAAGCCACATTATAATATTAATGTATTAATCATCAAAATTTTATAAAAGTGATAACATCCAAATGCTTTCCTTTAACCCTCCATTCCCTGTGATGGGTATCTTCTACACGTTGCTTCTAATATTCTCTATAAATATAATAAATGCAAGGTTAAGATTTTAGGTATTCCTCCATAATATATTTACGCATATATTTAAAAAATAATAATAATAATCAGAATTTATCGGGTACATCGAAGTTATTTTGTGAACTTCGGAAACAAATTAGTGCCTTAACATTGGGTCTCGACGATACTATATAGCGACACTATATTCGCATCTCACTCTTGCATACTGTAGAAGTGCGAGGAGCTCGATGTTTTCAGTCGTCTTTTTTTCCTTCGAGGCGTAGAGGCGTGCTAGCGGCAGTAGATCTTCGGCTTGCAACCAGAGCGGATCAATGCCCGTTCCATGAGCGTTGCCAGATGTTTTTTTTTTTTTTTAATATTTTCAGCACATAAATCTCAATTATACTATTTTTTTATTTCAATTATAATTACTTAGGGGGATTAGCCATGAATTTTTGATTGTGTAGTGACTACTAAACACCGGAAAGCGCGTTTTTATTTTAGCACCGCAAGGGAAAGGTTAACGAGGTGACAACGATTCCATCTGCGTCAACTTTCCCGATATTATTCAATCCACCCATAAAAGTCTTAGATTTACAACCTGGGCCAGATCGAGGACTTTGTGACGCAGACATTAGAGAATGTATAAATATAATATTTAAAGCTAGTAGGCTATGTAGACATATCACAGTATCACGAGGTTTATAGGTATATTCGCATTACTGTAAAGCTAAACGAATTCTATAGTCAGGGGCTCCAAATCGCGGGTCGCGAAAAGGAAAGAAATGTTTTGAGCTGCAGGGATAATTTCTAAAAAAAACCTATTCCCACAGGAACGCAAGCATCCGAAATATTTGGATGTTTTTACTTGAGCAGATATTTTTGTTAATGAGTCGAATCTGCAAAATTTCATTTTCGTTTTATTATCTCAAACTATAAATTATTATTATTAATAAACTATATATTTTCAGATAATGCTGAAAAGGGTTAAGTTTTTATCCAAATCGTCCTTTTATTGGAATGAAAGTGATCGAAACTGCATGATGCAACCGACCTAAAAAGTCGAATTTAACTTTGTTTTCGCTCTCCTGTAAACCTCGCAAAATGCGGATTCGACATCTTGCACTGGAACCGTCCTTAAGTTATTTCCCATCAAGACTGCAATCGGTAGTATGAGCATATCGTTTCCATATTGACGGTGCGCTAACGTATACAGGGTGTTTCAGGACGTACCCGAGAAAAGTTAACCAGTAATTCTTGATCATGTTTGAATTGAAATATAGTTTCCAATGAAATTTGTTTTAAATTTTTCCGTCAAATATACGCCCAACCCCCCAACCTGATCTTAATAATCCATTATTGACTGATTTTTTTAATGTTCTTATGACGAAAAATAAAAACATTTCTCCGAAGATCAAAATGACATCCACATGTTTTACTTCAAATCAACTTTAATAAGCAAATACGTATTAAAGTTTATCGCGAACGTTCCTGTACACCCTGTATAATGGCAATTCTACGATTTAATCCAGGAAAATGTCAATGTTGAAACATGGTTTTGGAAAATGTCAATGTTGAAACATGGCTTTGGAAAATGTCAATGTTGAAACATGGCTTTGGAAAATGTCAATGTTGAAACATGGCTTTGGAAAATGTCAATGTTGAAACATGGCTTTGGAAAATGTCAATGTTGAAACATGGCTTTGTAAAATGTCAATGTTGAAACATGGCTTTGGAAAATGTCAATGTTGAAACATGGCTTTGAAAAATGTCAATGTTGAAACATGGCTTTGGAAAATGTTGCTTTTTTAAACATTTCGTTACTTTTAAATAAATAAAAAATTGAACTTAAATCTAATTATTCCAGTATATACAGCATTCAAAATTAAAAAAATGTTAATTAAAATTTTAATTTGAACAAGTTTTTTCTAGAAACTTATTGGATGACAGCTTAATGTATTCTTTAATGGCTTTTCAAACTAACAACAAATAAGCTAGTTTTCAAAAAAAATTATTATGTATTAAATGTTCTCGTTTATCATTGCACCGCATTTTTTGTATACAGTTTTTCGTCCTCAAAATTTGTCTCTCCAAAACGTGAATCACGGTTCTGTACAGTTTGGGAACTCGTGCTTTGGATGGAAAATGTTAATTTGTTTGTTTACATTATGCCGGCACTCCCCGGCACTCTGCCAACTCCATACTGGCTCGAACTATAGACAAAGAATGCCAAAGAGTGACGTTTAACCACAAAAATTGATCCTGCTTTGAAAAGTTTGGCGAGCTTACAAACTAGACTAGTACACCGTTATTCATTTTCTTACCATTTTAATATGAAAACAACTTTGGTAATTATCTAGTAGATTTTATTGAATGCGTGCCATCGTCATTTTAAGAAAAACAATATTTAATGTAATTTGTACTTCATCTCGCTCTTTTCTACGAAATTATATACATTGCGTCATTTTCACGTCACATATTAAAAACTCCAACCGGCAATAAAAATATTATTATTTCTATCTTCCGTACTGTTTTCACTCCAATAAAAATAATATGTTAACAGTGTATCTATCGAAATCACCAAAGAGATAATCCAATACAAGAGTGTTGAGAGCATATCCGTTTGACCTAAGTAAGCTCGAATTTTCCTTACTTCGAGTGAAATTAATAGAACATTTTCAATTACAGAAATTTTGATTCCAAATTTTCTACTGAACGGCTGTGCTCATGTGAGCTCCTGCTAACTAAATTTATAAGTGTGGAAAAAGCCAATAATGTGACAATTAATGGAGGTTACTATTGTCAAGTCTTGAATTTGAGGTATGATATGGATGAAAATGGCGTAAATTTAACTGGTCTTATTAGCTCAGTTATCCCGGAAAGACAAAGGTCCGATTCGATTCCACGGTGCGGGCCAAGTCTGTATCTTTTACGTTAGCTAACGCAAGTTAAATCGGCTATAAATAACCCAACTTGACAGTTTTCATAAACGCAGCATCATCTCTTGCGTTTGCGTTACGGATTTGTCTCTTAACGTAAACGCAAACTTAACTAGTCGAAATGTGTTATTTATGACCGATTTAACTTGCGATGGCTAACGCGAAAGATACAGACTTGGCCTCCAGATTACTTCTGAAAAAATGCATTTCTTATTTGAACGTAGCTTTTGGCTGCCTCCACAAATAACTTTGTTGATCGAGTGTGTGGTGAAACCCATCAAATGGTGAGGAAGGAGAAATAAAGGAAATGAATGCATTATTTCATTAATTTGCATGTGGTTTTTACAACATTGGCTTCAGCGAAAACAATAAAATCGATTAGTCCATATGTCATGTTTGGAAGCCAAACAAAAAGACTTTTTTCGAACAGTGGATAATGTTTTATTTAATTTTTATTAAAATAACTTATTGAAGTTCATAAACCTTATTGTAATATGTGAGTTTTATGGACTCCATTAAGTTATTCCATTAAAACCGTAATATTTATCCTAGACTCGAAGAAACGGTCAACAGACAACTCATCGACCACTTGGAATAACAAGGTTCCATCTGACACGGCAATGTTATGCGATAATGAGTCTTAAAGTTACCTTCTATAGAGCACATCGCATGACATTGATGTGTGAGATGGAACCTTTTTATTCCAAGGGGCCGCCATGTAAAAAAAATCGGATAGGTGTATCCGTGACACTATCTACAATGCAAATAAATTCGGGTGGAAACTTGCTGTAAAATTCAGTAAAGATATCGGCCAAAAATATGTGGAAATTGAATCAAGACGATTTTAACAGCTCATTGAAGTATGATAGCGATAAAACTGACGAAAAGCAATAAGGTGACATTAGGTCAATTGGTTAGAGCGCTAGTCCTAGATAGACCAAAGGTCCTCGGTTCGAGTTTCAGATACGACCATTACTTCTTTGGTTGTCTTTTTCCGTTTCATCGAAATTCAAAAAAATTCTTGTATTCCTTGCAAGGCTGAAAATTGACAAGTTTATTTTTGTTACTGTGTACACGATGTACCTCTGCTCACTCCTTCAGCAACAAGAACTTGTTAAGTCATTCGTCGATAAAATGTTTGAGCTCACTCCATGAGGATCTTCAAAGAAATTGCCAAGGGAAATAAGGAATTAGCAGTAAAGTTGGGGATATTATGTCAGCATCCACTAAAGTACAATTTTCTGTCTTATGTGTTGTACACCCAGTAGTTAAAACAGTTAAGCAAAATATCGGAATCTGCCAATGGTGTATAATATATGATTTTCGTAGTTTTTTTCAGATCATCAGCGTCATGGTATATACTCGTACATCTGTAGATATTATGTTGGTTGAGTGTAACCGTAAAGTTAAAATATCGTAATAAACTACCATTACAAAAGCGGGAATCCAACATGATGGTTAAAATGTTATTTCATCAGATTTACCACTCTCTCTCTCCAAGAACTTCCAAGGAATCTCCGTTAAGGGCCAGCACTCAAAAATGGCCTTAAACGTTAATTTTAAGTTGCTAACTCGAGCAATAACCTCAGATGATTTGTATGTAAATTCTATATCGGAAATTTGAAAAGTGTATAAGGTTTCAAAAGACAAAAATTCTCAATCTGTGATCATTAAATTATATGAAAGATATCCCGAAATGCCTTAAAGGAGATGCAGTTTGAAAACTGGTGAAAGCAATTTTGAACATTTAACCTAATATTCCAGCACATATTTCATACAGAATTCAAAAGATTACAGTATGAGCATTATTGTCTTTTGAAACCTTATACATTTTCCTACTTACCCGTATAGAATTTATATTTAAATCATTCGTGGTCATTCTTGAGTTAGCAACCTGCAAAGTGTATATTTTTAGGTGCTGACCGTTGAGAACGACGCTGCTCTTCAACACTGGTTTAACAACCATAATATGCGCCACATCCCAGAGTGGTAGATTTTGCCCTGGTGAAGCACCACCATTCAGAATTGAAACGTTATTAGAAATTACTTTAACCGTGTTTGGTGACTATATAATCGTCAGGCACTACCTAACCTTTTTCATCCCTATCTCCTTCTCTTCTCCGCTCCCTCCAGCCTCACAACACGGCTCCGGACGATTGGGAGCAGTTGGGACCTCGTGCGGCATTCACAAATGAAAAATATACGCGGCGTGCTTCTGTATCAACCCATCAATAAAGCACCCCACTTTTAACTACAAGGCACGTTCCTTGAAGTGTCTGGATTCACTTGATATGTCCATGTCAGATGTATGTTAAGCAGAGAGCTAATCTAGGGCATTCTACATCAAATGACAAATATAGACACGCTCCTTCAAACGGAGCAATTTGAACATTAACTCCGGTGAACGGAGCGCGATGTTTACACGCTGCAAAACAATGCTCAGAACAAACAGATTTTGGGGAGAGATTCGAGAAATGAGCGCTTTTCACGTGTTTTGTTTACGTTGGAACGCAGCGGGAAATGGACGATTACAAAGTACGACTCTGGAAAATATAATTGGGATTGAATACGAAACATGACACACGTTCTATATTCTAAATTTTATTTTTATAAATTGACTGCTTTTACAACAACAAAAAACTTATAGTTTACTTTTTTACGTCGAACACAAAATTATAATGAAATACTCAAAAATTTCAGTTATTTTTTATTAAAAAACTTATTTTAACTGAGTTTGTGTTCGTTTTCTATTGTTTTGAAGAATTTTTTTATATTTAAATAGCTTATAACGGCAGTAAAATCACTTTTACGATATCTATAAAAATGACGACGTTATGAGCTTTCAAAGCGATCTCTGGAAAAATTACCAGGAATGTTACGAGACACTATTCAGTACATTTGACAATTAGAATATCAGTTCCTTATACTACCGCACCAGTCGTTTTATGTACCGTAACGACACAAGCGTATTTTCCTAAATTTTTCCCGCCATCCTCGCCAATATTAAATTAAATGTACCGACGAGGAACACAAAACAAACTGTAACATTTTTCTGCAACACTTGCACAACCAACTCTCACTCTCATTCATTAACCAATAGAATGCATGATACGGACAACAGGTTTGGAGGTGTTGTTGATGTATTTGCTGACACCATTTATACAGTAAAGCGTCTTCTATACAAGCACTTTGATGAATCCTACAATATGTGTCATATTGTAGCTTGAATAATGTAGCGTTAATGATTTGCGTTATAATATTGTTTTAGTTTTCCATTTTATGTCACTGTTAAACCTTTGAAAAAGATTGTTCCTTACTTTATGATTTAGAATCTCTGTGTACTTGTAATTTTTGATGGCTCTTTATATTATTTTCTAAAATCCATATAAAAACCCAAATGGGCGTTAATCAAATAAATAACTAAATAAAAAAAAATCAACATTTTGACGGCTACTATTTGGTATTTTTCGGACATTCAAAAGGTTCTGTTCATTGAATTCTCTAATTGATTTTATTAATTTATAAATTATCTGAAATTTTATTTTGGGAAGCAACCTCATTATGCAAATATTTTGTGTTAATTTATTTATTTTTTAATTAAATAATATTTTAATTAGGTTGGGTGAGAGTTTTCGGGCTAGTTTTGGATGACTTTATATCACTTTTAAAAGGTGTGCCAATTAAAGGTCTTTTCACATCTACCAGCACCGCGCAGAACATAATAGTACAGGACAGGCACAGCACAGACGCGAGTATTCACATTACACCGTGCAGCACAGCACAGACGCAGCACTGCACAGACGCAGCACTGCACAGACGCGAGCACGGCCGTCAACCTAACTGTCAACTAACTGAGCGTTAGCCTCTACCACAACATGTTTGGGAATTTTATAATCCTATTCACATATTTATTATTATTATATAACCTATATTACCTGACCAATTCAATAAATCATTTCGGTTTTAGCAATATCCATATCGGGATAGATCTACGCCTTAATAATCTTGAAGACCTTGAAATAAAAAAAGTCATTAAAAATCAATAAAACCAATCTACTTAATAAACAACTAGATTTGTCTAACACCCCCATTTTTTTAATATTTCAATTACCTCCGCCCACCTTCTTCCCACCCTCTTAAGCTCCTCCTTCCTTGCCCCCCACCAAAGTTGATGTTCTGTCTCTCTCTTCTAATTTTCTTTTAAATACCATGTATTTCTGTATTATGTTCAATATATTTTTATTCACCCCTGAGGAAGTTTCAGGTTGAACCGAAACCGGTTGGATGAAGATATAACAAAGTGGAATTGAAACAAAGTTATTTTATTTTATTTTTTATAATATCTTTATATCCAACTGACGAAGATGGCGGTGCTAACGATACGTGTTCATACTAAATGCGCAGGCGCAGACGTCACAAGCGGCCACCAGCACGTCAAAATATTCTAGCCGACAATCTCAATAGCATGTGCGGACACATTACGCTTACGTACGCTGTAATATAAATATGATGATGTAGGTAACTAATATCGTCGTGTCTGTACTATATTGTTCTGCACTGTGCGGTGCTGGTAGATGTGAATAGACCTTCATACGCGTGTTTATTTATACGGTCATCCTTTTTGATTATCGTGTTTTGTATAACCTGTCATTCATTGTGTAATTTTCATATGCGTACCCCGGATTTCAGTTATGTACCTTATTCAGATGTGATTGTACTAGGCCATAATATAATCGTTTTCTAAAATTATTTGGTAACAGATATGATAATCTGCTAAATACGCATTATCACATATTGCCCGAGATTACGCGTTGTGTTAATTACAGTATATTGACTATTATTCCTCCATCCCAATATCAAAGTAAAATCTTCAACGTAAAGGGGCATAGACGAAGGGAAAAGACATTGGGGGATATCACGTAAAATATATAATATCATACGATGTACCCACGTAATCTAGCTAAAGCTCTACTTAAATTTTCTCCCAGTAATAATATAATCCGGATTCATATTCGCCCGACTTCACATTCAGAGAAAATTTCAGTCTAGCGTAATCATCGCTTGCCACTTCCAAGATTAGTTGGCAACGATGGCAAAGGATCCAAGATTCCAAGATTCCAAAAGATGACTGGACCACCGAAGCGCGACGTAATGATTCCTAGATCATCTTATTAAAACAGCGTAGTTTCTTCTTCAAACTATCGCTTGGAAACAACATTTAGTTAAATGAATGATTTAACAAATAAAAATTTCAAAAGCTGTTTATGATATTTAATTTATTTAATATCAACGGTATAAACATACCATAAACAATAATTGCATGTCACAGTTAACTACAAGCATAAGAATATGGCATGAATAATTTTAAAAGGTAACTATTAAATGTGGCATTAGGTCGTACAATGACATCAGATAGTACATAAAGAAAAAAAGTTTTTGAAAGATATAAAAGTAAAAGATATGCGTACATATAAAACAAATAGTAAACTTAACTAATATTAATATTGATTGAAAAGATATGATAGTATAGCCTTCTTGTACTTACCTTCCGTGTAATTAAATAGATCCGCTACATCTGCGTATCTATTACTAACTTCATGTAATCTAGGTACAAGCGAGTGTTCGTAATGCTCAGTCCTGGTGTTGTTACATTTAAACAGGATTTTAGAACGAGTTGCTCTCGTAGTTATATGAAATTGTATGAGGTTAATTAAATCGGGGCTGTCTACACTACCATTTACAATTTTCAGCATCAATGTAAAGTCGGAAATAATTCTTCGATCTGGGAGATTTAGTTAGTTTTTTCATTGAGTAATTATAGTTAACGCTTTCAATAGGAAAACCGAGTATATAATTAATGTTATTTACGAATTTATGATGAATTTTTTCGATTAAATCTGATTATTATTTATTTTCTTAACTTAAAAAATGCAAGGGTTATAACATTCCAAAGAATGATTACACCAACCTAAGCATGTCAGAATGATTCCTAGATGTTAGATCATATTATTAAAACAACATAGTTTCGTCTTCAAATAAGCGATTGGCATAAATATTTGATTAAATGAATGATTTAACGGTCAGCGTCCTAAAATACACTGTTTATAGTCTACTAACACAAAAATCCTATAAATGATTCATCTGTAAATTATAGGTAGTTAATGTTAAAGGTTTCGATAGACAAAAATTCTCACACTGTCTTCTAAATTCTATATGAAACACGTTCGGGATTTTAGGAAAAGCGTTCAAATTTACGTTCACTAGTTAGCGAAGTACTTCATAGAATTTAAAAAATTACAGTGATTTTTTTATTTTGAAATCTTATATATTTTCTTACCTACCCGTATAGAATTTAGAGAAACATAATTTGTAATATTGTTTAAGTTAGCAAAGTGATGTTTAGGGGCATTTTTGAATGCTGACCCTTAACGAACTAATTGGTCAGAATCTGTTCGAGGTATAATTGCTTACCGTAAAAAAGGCACTATCTAAAAATAAAGTTGAAAACTGCGATGGTTGAAATAAATTGTTGAAATTACGCTATGAGCAAACTAATGCAGACTAATGCAGATTTATGCAAGAAGTTTTAAATGAGTTCACAGGTCTCGACTGGTTTTAGTAATTATAGTAATTAGTGGATCCAAAAATATTGTCTACTATCTGAAGTACCCGGTGTTGCCCGGGGTTATGAATGGTTTGGTGGAAAGTTTTGTGGTTGTGATATGTTACCCCTACCCCTACCCCTACTTCTACTCCTACTCCTACTCCTACTCCTACTCCTACTCCTACCCTACTCCTACTCCCAATACTCCTTACCCTACCCTGCTCCCTACCCTACCCTACTCCTACCCTACCCTACCCCTACTCCTACTTCCTACTCCCACTCCTACTCCTACTCCTACTCCTACTCCTACTCCTACTCCTACTCCTACTCCTACTCCTACTCCTACTCCTACTCCTACTCCTACTCCTACTCCTACACCTACTGCTACTTCTACTCCTACTCCTACTCCTACTCCTAACCCTATCCCCACCCCTTCTCCTTCCTCAACCCCAACCCTTACTCTTACCTCTATCCAATAGTTTTCCTCTTATTTTGAATGACAAGTGCGCAAAATTTCATTAAGAAGTAACAAAATTCTGATTTAAGGGGTGAGAAAGGGGGGCGGGGAATGGTTTTATGAAATCTCATGTAGACAGTTGCCTTCCTTTTATTTTGTAGGTTAAGTGTGCAAAATTTTATCAAATTAGGAATAAAACTGTAGATTTTTATTCAAAACAAACACACCACCCGCCCGGGATATACTTCTTTATATAATAGATACATAAAAGAAAAATATAAAGAAGAAGAATATGTGCGTTTTGGGAAGGCAGAAATTCTATATGAATCTTTGTAATTCTACTTCTATTTGCCTCTCCTGTCGAAGATTGGCTATCATCAGACTACCAAACTACTATTAGACAGCCCTGTACACTCCATCTAGGAAACATCTTTCCTGAATTGCACTCGTACCAGTCACAAATTTTCACAAACCATGGCATACAGCGTTTTCTTCAATCGAAATCAGTGAATTAATCTTGTATTTGTCGCAACTCATAATTTGACCACGTGTTATGAAGCAAGTCCCTAACAACTCAGGTTGACAAACCAACTCGGGATTAACCATAAACAAACATTGGTTGTCTGTGACCGAATAAATTGCTAGCCGCTCGGTTTTGGAAGGAAAAGGGGGGAAGCCACAACAAGGGGGCTTCGGAAGACATGGCAAGCTCAGTTCAGTTTGGAGAGCCGAGCCATCCTGTCACCCGATTCTGAGACCGAAAACTGATATCGTTCCAAAGTTCAATTATTTATTTCGCTTTTGTTTTTTGATAAAACAGAAATCATTTAAAATCACTCGATTTGCATTCTACCTTTAAAGATCTAAAAGCGTCCACAGAGAGGTTAAAGCTTTTCCTAGGCCATTAGCTTCCGCTACGCCAAATATAAGCAAGATATTATTTGTAGCAAAAGAGAATTGTTTTTATTTTGAATTCCCTATTCCTCTTTCTATTTATATGTATTTGTTTTCATTAAGGTTAACTAGAAGCGGTAATTTCTCAAATTGTCCATTAACGAACTGACAACACGATTTATAGATGGATATATCGTTTTATACATCCATCTACCCTGAGGTAAGCTAGTCGGGAATATTCTATATAGTAGATCTATTGGTGAACTTTACTAAGATTGCAAATTCAAATATGCTTACGAACCGGATCGAGAGATTCTGCTTTGTGACACACGATATTGGACGTTTCTTTTTTCATCTCTAGCGCATCGTTATACTCCAACCAAAATAGTGTTAGCTTCATGCTGCCACTACGCAATCTTCCAACGTTCCAACTTTAAACTCCACACCTGCATTATCATGGAACACGTCGAAGTGATAGCTGCGTCCATCTTTTCAGTGTCTACAACAATAAATAAAAAGAAGTTGACTGAAATGAAGGGAGTGGACACTAACTATATAGACTATGAGTCTTTTTTGGTAAATGGAAACATATTTCAGTCATTTTATTATTTATATACGGCACGTCCATCGGATGGCTTGCAGAGCGCGTACGGATTGGTAAATGTGTTCGTCCGAGTTGGGCGAACTAGCTCGAAGGTTGGACCAACTAGTTCGCTAACGGAGCGATCACGGGCCAATTCGCCAAACTCGAGCCAACATTGGCAACGCGTGTGAACTAACTTCTCTATTATCTACACTATCGCCCAAAGGAAGGTTGGGCGATCGTATAGCAGTAGCATATTATTTAAATTATTATTTATTCAAAAACTATTATTATTTAAAAACTATTATTTAAATGTTGTAGTTCAAAATGCTAATGTCATATTATGACCGGTTAATAGGTGAGTGAACACATGCTTTGGGTTCCCACCCAGGCCTCTGTTATCGAAGCCCCCCACCATTGAACACGCAACATTTTTAGCTTTTAATGACGGTAGCAGAAGTTTTTCAAATTTTGTTAGGTTATTCGTAGCCTGGGAAAACAAAGGAAATTCTTCCTGTTTTTAAAGAGACAAATAATTATTTTATTTTTTTATTGTTTTAAGACATAGTATAAAACATAGGCCTAAAAGTCGCTATAAACTACTTTTAGTAGTTCGTCGAACGGTAGCTTGTTATTTAAAACCTTATACTAAATTTACAGTTAAGGTTAAGTTACAAAATATATTAATCTATATAATAAAAAAATTGATGTAACAAACTTAAAACATATTTATTTGATAAGAATCTTACTCAAAAACATTTCTACAAAAAAAAAAAAAACATAAATGACATCAATAAATCTAACATAAAATAATATTTCCTAATTATCTATTACAAATAGTTTCTTTCAGCTGGCCAAGTTTTCAATATGTTTATTAACTGTTTAGTTTTATACTTTTTTTTTTCTGCATGTAACATATTTAAACAGCTAGAAATCATGTAATCTAAAGTTCTTTGTCCATATTTGTCTGTACGCTTAGGAACCATTCCTCCTTCAGACTCGTATGGTAAGTGTGCTCTAGTCTATTTGTATAATATATAGGATTATTAATGTGCTGAAATATAATTTTAATAAAAAAAAACAAAGATTTAAAAGAAAATTTACTTCATAATACTTGTTTAGTGGTGTATTTCGGGTGGGTGTTGCAAACTATCTCGAACCAGTTTGAATCAATATTAGTGTGCTACACTAGCAAGAATCCCTTTAAAATGATTTGCCTGTACAGTGGACACACCTAAATAAAATATTGTCACCTGCTCGATGTTTTTACTACAGAGAGCTCACGTAACAATATCCACCTGCATTTGTAGAAAACAACCATCATCGTATATTTACAGTATGTTTTCGATTAATATATTTCCCCCTAGGCGACACAATGCCTAGTCTCGCCTGCGGTGAGACGTCTATGGTTTTATCGATGAGTTTCCGTCGACTCTTAACCCCATAGACAATGTAGTTAATACATTAAAATTTATGGTTTAGTTAGGCTCACCACGGAGATAGACTAATTTGCCTGGTCTACGTTCTGCGGCCTGTGGATGGGGGATCGATTTATCGACGGTCAATGCGGTCAGAGAGTGTGCAGCCGAAGAAAATTACGGTTTTAACCGGGAATTGGATGAGTGGGGGTAAAAATAACCTATACGAACTTTCAGTGTTTTATTTAAATTCTTCTTGGCATTTTCAGCTCGCAATAAAAATATATAGAGCTTTATGATATCAATTTAACTTTTTTTAATATAAGACCCCGTATTGTGTGTTACATATTTTAATAATTCAATAGTGTAAAAATATGTCTAAAAAATGTTTTTGTCTTAACCTAATCTAAAATAGTGCAGCAATAAATAAACTGATGCTCGTTCCTGGTAAGTTCGCACTTTTTACATTTACAATAAGTGTGTAAAAACTGGTTAAGTACTTCATTTTACTCTAAATTTAACATCCCATCTAATTTAACACACCGATAATTATATAAATACATGGTGTCTATAAACTGGTGATGCAAGGGTGTAACTAGGAAATCTACATCAAGTAAGGAACCAAAAAAAGTAAATTATTCGAATCGATCATTTCGATTAATTTCTTGGGGAATTTTACCTTTTTTCGTTAACTTTGAGGTTAATAAACTATTGGAAACGGGCCTACTCTTCTACGTATTTTAAAATATAATAAACAGCTAACAATGACTCCTTAAGAAATCGTTATTTTAAATTCGTCTTAAAAATTTCAAATTCAGACTCGATTTACTCGAAAATGAAAGTTTAAATAAAATAAAAATTATACCACAAAATCGACTGTATATGTTGTGATGTAGAATCACTAGTTTTCTGTTTGTACGACGAGTTTCTGGACACCATGTATATCACGAGCAAGACGTGTGGTTGTAAATAAAAAAAGAACAATAACTATACCCCTTTTAAAAAGTGTGTACGTTTTCTATTAAAATACTTAAGCGCTGCATTATAGATTCGGTAAGATTATACCCCAAAAGTTAACGAAGGGTTGTATTAAACAAGTCGAGGAAGTGATAATCTGGTTTTCGCTGAAGAATGATTAAAATTGTCGGCTCTGTTTTTTAAGTGGTGAATTCTATTACCACAACACGATTAGCTGTTCTTCGGAACCGCGTACCTCCAGGAGCGGACTGACTGAGAATAAAAATGATTAATTATTTTATAAAAATACCAATGCTCAGAAGCCCAAACGTCTATTTTTAACACGCTTTACCAACAGCATTATTGATTTACATAAGAGAATATAAAATTAGAATTTGTCACAAGACGCAGTCGATGGTTACCGTAACACAGTGACTACATTTTTTCATAGAGCTTTGAACGTAAATTCGCTTTATTTTTCCGGGTTCTGTTGAATTTTGCAGCATTTGTAAGGCATAAAATAAAAACTCATTTCAAACGAATTTTTATTTAAAAATTCATCTTAAAACTAATACCCTCTTCTACCAAGTGATGTGCACTATTCTTACTGTCAAAAGCTGTGGGAACGGGTGATGCAAATCACCTGGTACAAGCGTGCTCGCATTAGATTCTTGTCAATGACGGACATGTAAAAAAAAATGTTACTCAAGTTCAAAATTCCATCTACGTTTTTTCTATACATAAGCTCGGTAAACGCTGATTAAAGTCTGTCAGGTACGTCCTGATCATGTACGAGTAAATGCTCAGTATTAAAATTCCAATTTATTTATTTGTCATAATGTATTCTAATAAATGCACAAACATAATACACGCACACTTTATTTTTTCATAACTTATTGAAGATTATAAATCATTGAAGAAGATTAAGATTAAATTAATAAATCCTGAATTTAGTTATTTATTCATTTATTTGTAAGAAACAAACAGCTTTTAATACAGATTTATATACAAAGGAAGTTTAAAAAAAGGTAAGCCAACAAAGTTTCTTATGCTACCAGTGGTTAATTACAGATGTTTTATTGGGAAAAAATCAAATAAGAAGGAAGGGGGAGGAGAAGAGGAAGATAGGATTGGGACAGGAGATGCTCTCGATACATTTTATACTCGTGCATCAATTTATGGTCGTACGTCGTACGTATTACTTCGGTTCGATATTTTGAAAGGATATTGTGAAGAATGTCGGCATTGTGAAATTGTGCGTTATATTGCGTACAAATACGGGGAATTGGAGAACTTATCCTAAAATTTAGATTAAGATAATGAAATACGAAACCGAAAAAACCACAGAAAATAAAAAAAGGTATCAGTCGCACCTTGGAATCAAACCCAGGACCTCTCAGGAACTGAGCTAATGAGACTAGTTCACTTTACGCCATCTTCATCGATATCATACCTCAAATTCATGACTTGTCAATATTATCCTCCATTAAATGCGGGGGATTAAAGGGGATATTAAATGGATTCGATTCTCAGATGCGACTGATACCTTTTTATTTTCTGTGGTTTTTTTTCGGTTTCGTATTTCATTCAGGATTTGTTAATATTATCTTCTTCGGTGATTAAATAAATATATGTATTACTATACAGACTTTTATTACATTGGCAAACCAACTTTAATAATTTATTACATATTCAATTGCAAATTGACTCCGCACCAAATTAATGCAGGTGTGCCTCAAGGATCCGTTATGTTCACCAATATACTGTTACGCCGATGACGGCATCATTCAAGATGGTTTTCTTTTTGACAAGCCCTCCTCCACTGTTGACATCTGAACGGCTCGGGAATCTTTGAGAATAAAAGTTGACAACTACCTGGAGAAGGTTTGTGCCTGGGGTAGGGTCAGCTTAAACATCTCAAAAACCCGGTCGTGTCTGATCTCGGCAAAAAAGGTGGTCAATGACTGTCTGGTGCAATTTTATACGAGCACCCCCCCCCCCCCCACGCCCAGTTAGTAATGGAGAAGTAGATCCAAAATGCATGAAAAAATTTTTTTTGGCAATATTTTCATCTTGGCAGTAGAAATTAAAATCAGCAGAGTCCGCTCAAATTAAAGTGATCGAACACCCCTCCAGGGGGAGGGGGAGGGGGATTTTTAAAAAATTCATGTTTCACGGCTAGGTCGATTAAGGTAGCGTTTAGAGGGCGGTTCGTTTGATTTACAATCCATTCTTAACAGACCGATTGCCATCTCTAATGCGCAGACGCAATGTGGGTATCATGAGTCTGTCCTACAAATATTTCAATGGAGCCTGCTCGAAGGAGCTAGCAGCGTTGATCCCCTCCGCGCCGGTGCACGTGCATGAAACTCTATGGATATGAGCGGAGCACCCGTTTACAGTTGATGTTGGCTTCATGAGAACGGGTCGTTTCGCCAACTCGTTTTTGTGTAAATCGGCTGGTATATGGAACGAGCTACCGGCATCTGTCTTTCCTCCAACGTTTAATCTGGGCCTTCAAGAGACCCGCATTAACAACAACAACCTTCCTACAGCCTTAACCTGCCTCACAACGTTGCACAACCGGGTAGCGGTATAGTTCCCCGTATATGCTCCGTACATAAAGAGGCGCTCTTGCGAGGGGTCACAAAATTCATATATATTTTTTTAAAACGGTACAAAAATGATTGTTGCATGCGTATTTTCTTATTTCTGAATTAAAATGAAACATATTTTTTTTTATCGCGGTCATAGACTAAAGAAAGTAGTAAGACGTAGGCATGTTTCGTGATCCAAAAGTCTGTTCATTCGAGCCTTAAATTTCTAATGCAAGGTAACATTTCTTCATCATTTCATTTCGATCAAATGAAATTGAAATATAGAATGCAGGCAGTTTAAGAGACACAGAATGCTGTGTTTTCATTGGCTCTTTCGGGTCTAGAACCGAAAGGTGCTAAGTCGGAGGCATACCGGCTTCCATTTAAATTTTACGTGGAAGACACTTCTAGTGTGTATTCTTTATTATATGGTCGCAGTAAATTTTATAGTTTCTAGCTGAAGTACTCGGGGGCTATTAATATATTGGAGTAAAGTTTTATAATCCCTAACCCTACCCCTACTCCTACTATTTTACTACTATAATTTTCTTCTTATTTTGAAGGTAAAGTGTGAAAAAATTCATCAAGAAGCACCAAAATTTGGCTGTAAGGGTGGGAACGGGGGATGGGGCTGGTTTTTCGAAATCTCGTGTAGACAGCGACCTTCTTCTTGTTTTGTAGGTTAAATGTGCAAATGTGTATATTTGGAAGTATGTTTACGAGAGAAAGACTGATAGGGATATTGAAAGGAGGGTGAATGCAGGAAACTCCATTAAGGGAAGACTGAACGCGGTTGGCGCTAACAAAAAGTTGTCCAAAGAAGCGAAGCTAGCAGTCCACAATGGAGTGCTGATACCAACCCTGATGTATGGCAGTGAGGCATGGAATTGGCAGAGGAAGGATGAAAGTAAACTGAATGCCGTATAAATGCGATCTCTGAGACGAATGTGTGTTAAAACCATATATGATGGTGTGAACAATATTAAGATTCGTAAAGAATGCAAGGCTGATGTAAGCGTAATGAGCAAGATTAAGAAAGGAACGCTTAGATGGTTCGGGCATGTAGAGCGAATGAACGAAGAAAGGAGTGTAAGAAGAATATATTACGCGAATGTGAATGGAAGAAGAAGCCGGGGACGCCCGAGGAAGACATGGCACGATCAAGTGAATCAAATACTTGTGTCGGGCCATATCAGAAGTCGAAATAACAGAAGAGAATGTATGAGGCTTGGATGAATGTGAATGAAGCAAGAAGTGTATGCCAAGATCAAGTTGTTTGGCGGTCCGTCCTCTCTGCCTACCCCTGCGGAGAAACGGCGTGATGGTTAGTTAGTTAGTTAGGAATAAAACTGTAGATTTGAATACAAAACAATCACACACCGCCCACCCGGGACATTCTTCTTTATACTAGTATAATAGAAGGAAAAGAAGATAGATAGAAGAAGTTTATACAAATGTTATTAAACTTGGGTACAAGCGAAACCTGGTCTTCGTAACGGCCACGGTGTCCTAAGGATTAATATATATGTTTTAACTTTGTTTTAATAGCAGTAAAAACAAAGTTCCTTCTTTTAGAGAGTATATCATTCGATTCTTCTTAAAGAAAAATGAAATAATAAAAATAACTTTATCACTTACAATTCTAATATTATTACGCTCGAGAAGAAACTCCCTCTGGGGGCTAGTTCAGGAACGACGTCTCGGTACTCTCTAGATGTCATAGACTTATGATAGTCTAGACGGGGGGCGGGCAGGGCGGGGCCGCGGGAGCAGTGTCCCGGGCGCAAACATGAAGGGTTTGAAAATTGGCGAAAAATTAAATGGAAAGGTTTTTTTAAAGTCTGAAATGCTCGGTCTGACTCTGATGAACAAGTAGCGTTATAATTGGTCACCATGAAGCAGGCAGCCTCCTAGTATGGTGATCTAATGTACTCCATGTAAATGTCTCCATTAAATATCATGTATTTTATAAATAAATGTAAATAAATAATTAACACTACATATTTCTGCGTCACTTCATTCAGGTTTTAACGCTTTTTTCGAATCATGTTTCATTTTTATATTTAAAAATATGGAAAAAATTAATTGTCTCTTCATATATAACTTCAATAGATAGTTTACAACTAATGAGGGAAATGGTTTGTTAAACAGGATAACAGGACTCCTTCGAATATTTTTACTGCTGCTTCCGATTCAAACAGATTTTCTGCCCTATGGTTAAAATGTAATCAATTTTTTAACATTATTCAACAAAATATTTACACATTGTGATTACGATTGTCGATATTGATATATTTTTTAAATTTGATATTTACGATTGTCGTTGATTTCTTCTTCTGTTGCTCTCCCCCATTAAGGGTTGGCCTTCATCGGAGAAACCTTCACCCTGTGGGCTGTAGGAACAACTCTGCGAAATTACACTCACACTAGCAGAAGCGTGGAGTCGATATGGGCATAGAAGCACTGTCTACCCTACGTTAATGGCATAAAAATATAAATAATTTAGAAATGCACAAAATTATTGCAAGAAATCATCTTCTTCTCTCAATCGATCATTTAGTACCAGCCAAGAAACGCAACGACGCGCGCCACACTGACCGAACAATTATAACGTGTCAAAGACAGAAACTAATTATGCAAAAGGGCATTTATGTCATATTCAATTGATGAATGAAGTTTACTAAAGAAAAATCGATATTAATCATTTTGGCTGACTTAATTTTCCTGTTTTTTCTACTTTCTATCCTGATTACAAACTCTGCGCACGCCACTGCTTGCCAGTCATATATGACGAACTAATGAAATCTCTGACAGCGGCAATAAAATTGCCTTTTTTTCTTATATAATTCCACGAATTTTTAATTCAATAAATTATTCAAAATCACTAGTCTTCTCATAATGCCCTAAGTTAGCAACATCTATTAAGCATCTTCAAATTTAAAAAAAAGCACTATGACACGCGCGGGCCGCGTTTTGAATAGCCCTGCCCTAGAGTACTGCGTCCTTCGCTGTCAACGTCTTGTCAGCTCCGTTGTAAGATCCCTTTCTGTTAAATCGTTCATGAGAAAGAGGGCTAGGCTAAAACGGATCTATCCGCGATGCGTCTATATCCCCTAAGTCCTATAAAAGTGCCGTACCGTGACTATTATAACTTCTTTCGCAATTTTTCTGAACAAATTTGTATTTTTGGTTAGCATTTTTATATCGGAATACATTTAGCTGACTGGAGAAATAAAATAACAACCGAAGCATAACGATCTGGGACAATACGATAATCTTGGAAATGTCACGATACGCACGGGCTTCACATATAAAAGTAAATCAAAGTTTTCACGGGGGAAATCATTTATATTTATGAAAAAAATTGCTTAAAAATATATAAAATTGATTGCGGTAATTATATTATCTAGTTTTTATAATTTTATGTGGATACATATTATGTTTACTTTGGTTGAGTTTGCGTAATTTCGTGTATTATGTATGTTAACTGCATTATTCACACGTAAATGAGAGCATCGATAAAAGCCCAGTAGGTATTAATAAACATATTATTATTTAAACACTTTAGGTGAGTTCTGAATTTGCCAATCACATTTTAGAAACCAATTTTAATTTCATTTTTTAATTTAAAATATAAATTTGTTATTCAATGCATGTAATAAATGTAATACTTTAATCAAATTCTTACAATATTGTGCTCCATGTTTATCATTTCTCTATACTTAACATTATCATTTTTTTAGTATTCTATGTATTCCTGATGAGGACAGCATCTCTTTCTAAATATGCTGATATGTATATATTAATAAAGTGGTGAATATAAACTATTTTTTAATTCATTGATTAGGAGACATTTTGTACAAATCAATATTTAATAAATAAATATCAACATGTTTCTAAATCAATGGTTCCCTCGTAAGGATACAAATTATACCATCAAAAATTATAACATAACCGGGGACAAATTACAAAAATAGCAACAACAAAAAACAGTAAGAGATGAGAAAAGGTATATAATTTAGTATTAATGTAAAAATAATCATTTTAAATAAACAAAATTATTACAAAACACCAATTAATATATTTATACTAGCTGAAGTGCCCGGCTTTGCCCGGGGTTATATATACGAGTAGTTTGGAGGAAAGTTTTGAGGTTATAATGTGTTACCCTTACCACTACCCCTGGTTAGTTTTCCTCTTATTTTGAACATAAAGTGTTCGTCAAGTACCAAAATTCTCCTTTAAGAGGTGGGAAAGGGAGAAGGGGGTGGTTTTTCGTAATCTCGTGTAGACGGTGACCTTCCTCTTGTTTCGAAGCTCAAGTGTGCAAAATTTATTCAAGCTCGGAATAAAACTATAGATTTTTATAGAAAACAAACACACACCGCCTGTCCGGCACAACCTTCTTTATATAATAGAAGATAAACCGTTGAGGAATGCTTTTGGAAAAACCAATCTTTAGCACCTTCTATCCAAGATGGAGGCTAACGCGAAAGTCACCCAAGACAGAAGAAGATGGAAGAAGATGAAAGAAGATAGAAAAGATAGAAGAAGATAGAAGAAGCTAGAAGAAGATAGAAGAAGATAGAAGAGGATAGAAGAAGATAGAAGAATATAGAAGATAGAAGAAGACAGAAGAAGACAGAAGAAGAAAGAGAAGAAGATAGAAGAAGATAGAATAAGATAGAAGAAGATAGAAGAAGATAGAAGAATATAGAAGAAGATAGAAGAAGATAGAAGAATATAGAAGAAGATAGAAGAAGATAGAAGAAGATAGAAGAAGATAGAAGAAGATAGAAGAAGATAGAAGAAGATAGAAGAAGATAGAAGAAGATAGAAGAAGATAGAAGAAGATAGAAGAAGATAGAAGAAGATAAAAGAAGATAGAAGAAGATAGAAGATGATAGAAGAAGATAGAAGAAGATAGAAGAAGATATAAGAAGATAGAAGAAGATAGAAAAAGATAGAAGAAGATAGAAGAAGATAGAAGAAGATCGAAGAAGATAGAAGAAGATAGAAGAAGATAGAAGAAGATAGAAGAAGATAGAAGAAGATAGAAGAAGATAGAAGAAGATAGAAGAAGATAGAAGAAGATAGAAGAAGATAGAAGAAGATAGAAGAAGATAGAAGAAGATAGAAGAAGATAGAAGAAGATAGATGAATATAGAAGAAGATAGAAGAAGATAGAAGAAGATAGAAGAAAATAGAAGAAGATAGAAGAAGATAGAAGAAGACAGAAGATGATAGAAGAAGATAGAATGAGAAGAAGATAAAATATAGAAAACTAGCTGAAGTACCCGGCTTTGCCTGGGTTATAAATGATTTGTATTGAAGTTTACACCTCTACTCAGGAGACACGAGTAGAGGTGTACCCCTGTAGATATTCAAAATTAATAGGTGTCTTGAATATTGTTAATTTAACGTTCGTTACCCAATCATAACTCTATACAATAAAACATTGTTTTACTGAATCATTCTTTAATTTTACTCACAAGCTAAAAAAACCCACTGTTTCAAAGTGAGGATTCATTATAATCCATATATAAGTACATTTCGTAAGTATTGGATTACATCAGAGCGTAAAAGAGAATATATTTATATTTAAAACGGAAGAGTAAAAAGAAAATATAAAAAAGGTTAATACAATAGATTCAGATATAGGTACATGAGTTAGAATGGAATTGAAATTATAAATACAAGTTTCAATTAGCAACACAAGAGCAGTAGACCAGCAATATAAATCATCTGTACCTAATAGCCACTTTTTTTTTTATTATACTTGACTTTTAGTGGTATAAATGGAATTATTTTTAATTGTCATTGGTAATTTATTTAATATTTTAGGTAAATTAGAGTTTATGGTTTTTTCCCCATATTTATTGTTACATTTAGGAACCGTGTTACGAGCGAATCTTGTATTTTGTTTTTCATTTTTTTTCCTTATATGAGGAATCAGACAATATAACATGTTAATTTACAGTACTGTACCATAATATTTATTTAACTTAAAATTCTCCTCCAAAAATGGTATGACAAGTGATGCACTGGCGTGAACCAGGCCAAGAGCGCTGCAGTTTTCTTCCCAAGACGAAGAACTCGCAGCACCCCGGTGGGTCACGTCAAATGGTACGACGAAATCATACCATGGCAAAAAAAATGCCAAGTACCTAGGAGTGACACTCGACTGGAAACTACAATGGAAATGCACACACATTAACGAAACACTAGCGAAAGCGAGACGAACAGCAAACGTATTATACCCCCTTATCAGCTACAACAGAAAACTCAAACTAAAAAACAAACTTCTCATTTACACATCCACAATCCGACCAAAATTAACATACGCATCACCCGTATGGGCTACTTCAAACACAAAAAGACTAGAATCATTCCAGAATGCATTGCTCCGAGGATTCACTAAAAGTCCCCGGTTCGTCAGGAATAGTATAATTAACACGGGTTCGAAAATTCCTCTACTCTGAAAACATATAACAGATTTATCCAAAATATTTTTCTCCAAATTAGAATCGAACTCGAATCCCTCCATCTCCAACCTCGGCCGCTGGACCCCCAGCACCGACCCCCTCCGTCTCCACCCAAATTCCATCTTATACCCTCCATTACCTTAGTGAGCGGACTTAAATACAAGATTACCATCAGCAAGTACCGGTAGCAGATAATACGCAGTTTACAATTCTTTGAAATAAAAATAAATAAAATCCCTAGAGTAGCAATAGGCAACCCGCTCACTGGGTAGAGAAGATTATCTCCACATTTATGCACCTCTAACCACAGTTGATACAGGAAGAGGGAGAAATGTTCCCTGGCACTGTAAATAACTTAAAATAGAACACATGTACATTGGTTACATGTATTCTAATATGAACATAATATCTACACACAAACATTTTTACAGTTTAAGTCACAATATACAATTAAAAATTACAAACCATACTTTAAAAATTACGACATTAAAAGTTGCACTTTACGTATTACGCCATTTCCTTCTTAAATTTCCAAGCATTTTCCTCTCCTTTTATATTGGCCGGTATTTCCTGGAAGATCTTCAAGGCTCTATATAGTAATGAGTTTTGAGATTTCGTTTTCATTCGAAAGGGAAGTCTTATTTCATTTCTTCTTCTTGTAGAGTGGTTATGTCTGTGGTGATGTTTATTAATTTTTCTCAAGAATAAATTAATATTCCCCTACATGAATATTAATATAATATTACGTCTGTTTAGATTGGTACATTTATGAATTAACAATTTTGATATGTTTGAATATAGAAAAGTTCTAAGACTCTAAGATGCATAGTGTTGACCGCTTCACTGCGGACAACATGCGTTGAAAGTTGATTAATTGTGTTATCGGCTGCTATTATCGAACTTGATCCATCCGAGCGTCAAATATAAAATCATTTTCATCGTTCAGTCCTGTTGTATTTCGGTCACAACGCACTGAACACCAAGTACGAGAATACTAAAAACAATGAAAGCGAAATTTCCTAGAATTTTCCAGTCGACCTCGTGGCAGTTTTTCTCAATTATGCGTAGGAGTATTAAATTGGAAAACGACTCGGAATCTTCTTGCTTGAAATATTGCCGTCATAAATTTCCAGCAAATTGGAAATTTAAAAAAAAATTCTTGGAAATGTCTTCGGTAAGCTTTGCCGAGAAATCCCCATCGTGAAAAAGGTGATGGTTACCGGTTCAAATCCCGTCACAGCGCAAAAATAAATTGAGATGATTATTCAGTAGAATTTATTATGTTATGACTGCCATCTCTTTTTTAAAGCCCCTGAATGTCATATTTTTATAAATTTACTTATAATATTGAAAAGGTACATATGTATTATGATAGATAATATAAAAAGTAACAACATGATTTGAAGCTTTTAACCAGAGTTAAATAGTTTCAAATAACCTATGAAAAAAACCGTACTAACGCATGCTTATACTGTAACATCGATGTGCTAAATATATCGACAACATCGAAGTATTTGTTCCCCAGATATTGAATCCGTCGCATCGGGGAATAATATTGCGACGCTGAAGTTTAATTGTCGCAATAAAATGGTAGGTACTGTCTTGTCCTACCAGGTACATGAAAAGCGATCAAATATAGCAGTTCATATTTATTTTGGGAATGCAGTGCTTGTTCTATGGGTATTTCAATGATAAATGCTCCGAAACCAAGCCAAACGCGTGCCCAAAAATATATACGGAAACTACACTGGTTAATGCAACTAAGTAATAACTTAATCTGTAAAAATATTAATTGTATTATAACTGTATATTTTCAAAAATAAATTTTAAAAAACATATCGGCGTCCCAAAAGCAAAAGGACACTAGTGCGATTTTTAAGGTTTGGAGTTATGAATGCAGTTTATTTCATCGTTTGTTAATTTGTTCGAAAAACGCATTTCATTATTTAAAAAATATATCACATGCCAAATAAACTTATTTTCAAAATAATAAAAAATAGCTTACACACGCTTATTTTCACTCTACAAACAGTTAAAATACATTGTTCTCAAAAGTCAATTTTTGCACGATTACCCTTTTACTTTTGGGGCGACGATATGTTCCTCATGGGAACGGGTCGATCTAATTTCTATTTTAGTGGTCAATTACCCAGTTCATTTTCAATTTTTTTTTTATATTATCCATTTTTTTTAAAGCATCCCCAAAGATAATATTGATCTTGAGATAAGCCTTACAGTAGTTGAAAAAAGCCAGATAGGGCCTTGTGTTAAGTAAAAAAACGAATGAAAATTGCTTTGGAAAAATAATATTTATTGGCAGCCTTTAAAATTCTACAATTAATTCGGCACTAAGTGCTTCTTATCCTAAGGAAATTCAAATAAAATAATAACACTTTTTTATGAGTATCGCCCAACTGCTCCAAACCGTATATTGTGAGGCTGGAGGTAGTGATGAAGGGAAGGAGATGAGGCAGAGGAAGGTGGGGAAGTACCTGGCTATTCAGATCTGGTCACCAAATACAGCTAAAGCCATTTCAAGCAACGTTTCGATTCTGAATGGTGGTCTTTCACCATGGCGATACTGAGAGTATCTTCCACTCTGGAACGAGCCGCAAATATGCTTTATATTATTTTAAATAAAGAACTTGTGAAATAACACAAATTGATCAAATAAAACTTACTTGCGTACGCCGGGATTCGAACCCGCGATCTCCGGATTCGTAACCAACGATCGTAACCGCTGAACCACGGAGACCGTCGACATATTATATATCAAAGATAATTGAATAAATGTATCCCTTTTAACAAAAAATGGGTATTGATGATAGTTTAATCGAGAAGTAGAGGGATGAAGAAAGAATAGAGAAATCTCTAGAATTCCAGGAAGAATGAAGAGAAGGAACTTTGTATGACTAACCGCGATGCATCATAGAATACTCGTTTTACAAATAAGAGAATAGACGACATCTCTACTTATCTATTTGTTTCTAGAAACCTCTTTTAAATGTAAAAGCAGTGCTATAATTCGACCGGAACGTTGTTCCTGTTTGAGAAAAATTAGAAAACAGCGTTCCAGAATGTGAATTTGAACTATAAGTATGGAAAGACCAGACTTTGGTGCTATAAAAAGGGAATGTATTTTGTTTAAAAATTGTTTTTTTTTTAAAGCTGGAAATATGTTTGTCTGAAACAGCAAAAGCTCTCTTATGGTAAGCTCCGAAGTCATGTAATTTGCTTGTTTTCTTTTAACTTAAAATATTTTAAAGAAATGCAATATCTAAAAATAACCAGACCACATTTGAATTCCTCCTAAGACCATCATTAAAACTCGGAAATTTTTGCTTGTGTAATGATGGGGGACTTAGGTAGCAGACTCTGAATAATTTATGTTATCTATACGTTAATTCCATCATGAGCAATATGGCTATGCAATGTGCATTTGGCTGTAAAAAATAAGATAAGAAGCCGTACTGTTTGTTAATTATGTTTCAATTCAAATCTCGGGGTAGTAACACTAGTATGGAATCAGCGTAGGTAGCGATAGCTTATTAGCAAAAAAGTTTCAAATGTTCCGGTCGGCAAAATAATTATAATCGATCTCTGTATCGTACGTACATATTTAACTTTTTGTTTGTTTTTTTAAATGTAAAATATTTATTTAATTATTAAATGATAACATACAAACCGGCCTCTGTTGTGGAATGTGTTAATTCTATAAAATGTTGGTAAATGAAATGGATCAATTATTTGACTTTACTGGCTTTAAACAATGAATTATCTTAACGATATAAAACAAAATATAATCTAACTAATTAATCATCACGACGTTTCTTCGCAGGGGTAACCACCACACAACTCTGTCTTAGCAAACACTTCTTGCTTCGTCCGTATTTTCATACATACTATCCTTAAGCGCCCTTGAGGTGAGATTTCTTACAAATTACGCTATTATAAACATTATTATCTCAATTATTTTTATAAACAATAATTATTAGAATTATTAGCCTGAAACACTCATCCAAATTGAAAAAAAAAACCTAGCAAAGATAAATGTCGCCGACAGGACTCGAACCTGCACCCTTCTGATTGCCGGTCAGATGCTCTTATTTTGCAGTTTATCTTTGTTCGGAAAGGTTTTTTTTTCAATTTGGATGAGTGTTTCAGGCTAATAATTCTAATAATTATTGTTTATAAAAATAATTGTTACCCTTTGCGCTATGCACAAAAATCTTGTCGTAAGTTTTTAAGAACTTTAGTTTATCAATGAATTATTATCTGAATTTACCAATACTTGACATGACGCGACTCAGGTATTTGAATCGTTTGAGCGTCTTCCTGGAGTGTCCCCGACTTCTTCTTCCATTCACTTCCATATCGTATATTATATATTCTACTGACCGGTAGCGTGCATTGCTTTGTGGCCAAAGATAGGCTATGTGTAATTTTTCACATTTAGGAATGAATTGTGCATTGAATATTTGAAAACATCAATTTTTTTTCATCTTCCGCTGATTTTTGTGGCCAATTGAATAATTGAACGTCAAATTTCCTTACCAAATTCATGGAAAAATACATTTTGACAAGCCGTATTATAATTTATTTTTATGATTTGTTTTACTTAGGATAGGCGCAGCTTTTTAGCCTTTACTGAATGTGTGCCTTCTGACACTCCTTTCTACGTGTATCTCCTACTCTCTAAACATTCATCTCTCAATCGTATTTATTACACTTACTATCGACTTTGAATTATTTTCGGTCGGTCCTAATTCGTAATACGATAGTACATGGTTTTATCATGTCATATTCTTCCTAATTGATGCCATTTCTACTGCGAAAAGTCTACTCTGTTCCTTCTAGTAATGATACTAACAATAGTATAATACAGAAACACATCGTTGCCGGTAACTGTGGCTAAACACATATTACAAAGTCGATTCAAAAGTACTTAACTTATAATGAATTGAACTTTTTCCACTTTCATACGCTTTATGACAATTATAAATATCTCTATCTTGAAACGCTCGCGAATTTTGATCGAAACAATTCGATATCGTGTCGATTCGATTGTGTCTGCAATGAATTATTACCAAAATAGACTGAACAAAACATTCGTCGAAATTGTGAAAGTTAAAACATGGACTCACGGTTTGTTGGAAGTTTTCTCTCTTGCGAAATTAAATTACTTTAAACTTAACACTAGACTGGGCAAAGTTAAACCTTTTCACGAGTGTAACATTCACTTTCTAAGTTGAAAAACTAAATGGGAACCAATTACGATCCATTCAAGCGTTCCTTCTATAACTGAGTCACAGTTTTAGGTGCACAGCGTCTATTTCGGACAAAAACAGAAGAAAAATAAAACTAAATTGAACATCGCGAGAAAAACAGTTACGGTGCAATTTTCCGGCTGTTGTCAAAGCCACGAAACACATCGGAAATGTGGTGAAAACACCAAAATAATATTTGAAAATTCTATATTTTTCTGTAGACTAGGATATATTTTATTCTATAACAGATTTAAAACTAGTTTTGAGAAGAAAATTAGAGAGCGGCCGCGTAGAGACGACCGTTCTTTAGAACTGACGTTCGAAAACTGATCAGCTGAATTACGTTGGTGATCGCGACAAACCTAGCGAGGAAAATCGGAACTAGGCTTTTGAAAATATTGTATTAGATCCGTTGGTGAAAATGTTTACACACTTGTGATGGAAACTGTTCACAACTCTTTAATTATATTATGTATTTTTGGGAAATTTTATCGCTTACTTATTTCAACATAATGCAGAGTTTTTATTTTATTTTATTTACATACTCGTAACTATAAAACAAATCTGTGTGATTAAAAAAATCTCTAGAATAGCGAGCTCTAGAGTTTTGAAAATTGTCTTTTTTTCTACAATTCCTATTTAGTCTTTAAGCATTTTGCACGTAAGTACCTACTTATTTTCATTATTTTATTTTTCTCTAAAGGCGATTCTCTGCTTTTGCGGTACAATTCCGGGGGCCATTAATCAGTAATTGATTTTGCATGCAAACAGTAAAAAACAATCAATTTTATAAGAGGAATTCCTTATTGAAAGAATGGTATGTAAATTGCCTAGCAGCTAGGAGTTCATAAACAGCATAGATTTAATTTTTAAATTGATCGTCTGTGACTAAGGTTTGAAACAAGGTATAGCGAAGTTTCAAACCTCCTCGCAACCTTATATATCGACGGTCCCAACGAACAATGTCGGATGTGCAAATGGTAACTTCTTATTAGAGCTGTTTAAAGTTTCGTTTCTACTTATTTAGAGTTTCACGTCTACATTTTTATTGTTTTCGAGATGAAGAAATATAGTGTAATTTTTGATATTTTGCATAAACCTCTATTTGTTTCATTAGAAAAACATAATATCGCAACTACTAAAATATATATTTATTTATCACATGCTGACAGCCTAGCTTATCTATTAATTAATATTGAAAGTTTAAAATATGAACTATGATTTATAAGTAGAATTAGAAGATTATTTCTAATTTGGAAACTGTCAATTCATGGTGGAATTCCATTTTAATGTGAATTCTATGATTAAAAAATCTTTGTAACCTTCTTCCACTTGTTTATTTCAGACCGGACCGGTTTCAGCCTATTACGGGCATCTTCAAACTGATACAATTAAAAATAAATCTACAATTTATATAACACCAGCAGTGAGTCCCGTTGCTTTTTCTAATACTGAACATTTATGACTGAGAAATATCTTTTATTGCTGACGGCACGGCTTTGCAATTATATTTAAAACTACTTTCGGTTTAGTTTATTACCTTCTGGAAGACGGATTACATTGTGTTGGTTTACTGAATCTATGGGTTTTTTATTTTTTATATAATGTCTCTTGTGCTAGCTTTTATTTTAAACAGATGGTTATTTCTGTTTTTTTTTTCCATGATTTCTGTCTTGTTTGCTGAACCTGTAGTTACATGAACTACATTTTAATGGGTCGATTTGTAAAATATTATATTATCTTACAATGGGTACACATCAAGGTAATACCCTTCTTAGAGTTCGCCTTAGATGTCTGTGATAAAATTCCCAATTACATTTTACTCTGGTATTTTATATGTATTTCCCATTTACATTCATGTATTAGATACTATTAATGCATGGATATTAAAGGAGCGTCAGCCTTTTTCTCCAATTGACTGTTAATTACATACTTTTATTCTACTTTGCTTATCAGTCCATTGATTTCTAAAGATTCTAATTTGTCTAATTTTTTACCCTTACTGCACACATGTAACATTGTAACATCTGTCTTTATGAAACGAGTGGTGATTGTCTAGTAAGTGATTAGCTACATTCAACAATTTTTCTTTATTATTTACCCAGCTTGAAAATTGTTCCCTTATTGTGGTGTGGAAGCCTCTACCCGTTTGGCCTATATAATATGATGGACAATCGCCGCAATTAATTATGCACACCCCAGATTTGCATAATTTTTCTCTTTTACTTTTTATTAATGAGTATTTTTTCCAATGAGTTTACCTTATAAAACTGAATTACACTTTTTATTATCAACTAATTTCGCTATTTTATTTGATATCTTGCCTATATACGGGAGTTTTTCCCACTCTCTGTCGAGTTTCTTTTCATTATCTATCGTGAAACCTTCAGTTATTTTAAAAAAAAAATTTTAATTAAAAAAAAAAGTTGTTTTTTTTATTCTTTTTGTTAAGGAGGGAGTCTATTATCTTGCTTGTACATCCATTATTTTTTTGCAATCACTTTAATAGTACCTAACTTTTTTTTGTAATTAATATTATTTAATGGTACATATGATAGTCCGTATATGAGGGAATAAAAGTTGTGTGTGATGTTATCACTATATTGACCCCTTGGAATAACAAGGTTCCATCTGACACAGCAACGTCATGCGATAATGTGCTCTATAGAAGGCAACTTTAACACTCATCATCGCAAAACATCGCCGTGTCAGATGGAACCTTGTTATTCCAAGGGGTCGATATGTTGCTTTACTGTATATTTAAAAATCTAGTTTTTAAGAGGGCTATTCATCATTTTTTTGTAAAACATACCTAGGACGGTTAGAAAAAGGTCATGTTTTTGATCTGATTTTGATAAGTCCTAAGCCTACACAATTATTTTTTTAAATGCAATAAATATTTTCTCTTTAAAAACATTATGTTTATCGTATTGCATAATAATAATATATTATCATTATTTCGAATTAATAAATATTTCCAGTCCGATGTGTCTCCTCTGCCTTAACCCCTTGAAGCATAGTGGTATAAAAAATAACCCACCTTTTTAATCTTTTGCTGCATGGTGGGATGTAATTTATACCACTTTGAAAAATTAAAACCACTTGAAACACAGCGGTTTAAATTATGTCCCGCCCACTCTAACGGCTTACTATATCGACCAATAGATGGTACATACGTACTTTTCGAAATTCTGTGCAAACACAAGCATTTTTTTTTGTTTCAAATCTTCTGCCACAACGGGTTAAATAAAATTGGAAATAAAATTATATGTGGATGGCCAAGAGTGCTAAAGACTAGTAAAAATAAAAGAAAATATTTCCAATAAATGTTGAAATTTAGTCAATGGTTGAAACACATATTTTAATTATTCAAAATGGTTATTTGAATTTATAAAAAATGGAGATAATCACATACAATATTATAAAAATATCCTCTGAATCTTAGTTCTAATGACAGGTGGTGGCTCCACATAGATCTGCATGCTTGGTGTCAATTCGATCAATCTAGTAAACTTCCTCTTTCTCATATCCTTCCCCTACCCACTCTCCTCAGCCTCACAATATACCTCGATTGGCGATACTCAAGTCCCTGTAGAGAGCTGGGACTCTAGTGCAGTATTTGAAAAAAGTCACACGGACTAGACGCAATTCGTTCACGAATGTCCCGGGTGATTACAGATTATACAGATTCAGATTGAACGACCCGGGTCACAAAGAAAAGATGGATGTTCATAGTTCGCGAATCTGTGCTAATGAATGATCTGGTGATTTGCAAAACCTGCTAGACCCGGTGAGTCGAGTAACCAGTGTGATCTTGTTAGATCAATGGGTCTTACAGCTCGGAGAGCACTACTGATCCGGGTAGATCCATACACAATATATAGAGATTCATAATTCATAGTAATGAATAACACTTCAGGCGTGGAGTCAGCGCTCCCGCCACATTATTTTGTTTATTCTAACAAGAACAAAATTGAGCTATTAAAAGTTAAATTCATTATTTATTTTGAATAAAGCATTACTATCTAAATAATCACTGAAAAAAAGCTACATGATTTCAAATTTCACTTGACATCATGAAATTTTAAATTAAAACAACAAAATATCAAAGTCAGTAATAATTAATAAATACAAATGAATCCCGGGTACAAACTAACAAAAACGACAAGAGACGTGCATACAACAATCATCGTACTAACGTTACTGTTATTAGCAAACAGGAAAGGAACAAATGATTTCACGATTTCATTTCACTCTTACAAAAAGCAATCCCAACAATATTGGGATTGAATTTGTTAAAAATAAAATAAGTTAAAAGATTTAGTAGGACCGAGGGAGGGAGGGAGAGGGTGCGGTAGGGACTAACTCATTCTATTTATATCGCGAACCGTTGTTCAATCGAGCCCGATCTTTATAGAGAACTGATCTAATGATCCGGATCACTAAACTGAGCCACTACTAGCACGGTTTGGGTTAGAATCTCACAGTAGGTCCCGACATAGCTTTTCAACAAAAGTTATGCTTAGCATACTCTAAATTTAGCATACTGAAACAACAAAAAATACTTTATTACACAAATTATTTTAATTTATAACCGTATTATAAAATACAAGATTACACCACCTATTTACATTTAACAGATCGCAAAATGATTTTATATAAAGCTTTTAATGTGTGACGTAAGCAAGACAAAACAATATTATTTTGAGAATCGGTAAATTTATGGCAGTATATTATCTTAAATTACAAATCTGTACTATACTGTGCCTTTGCTTCCCATTTGCAAAGTGCTGCAACATGTCCTAAAGTATAATACTATGTCATTAATATAGGTACATCACTTTTTCATACTTACTAGTAAACTGAGTCAATGTTCGGTTCAACTTCAATGTTCAATTTAAAACCCAATGTTCATAAAAGCACACAACTAATGTTCATAACAGCATCAATAACAAAACTAATATCTGTATTTGGTGGAGTAGTCTTTGGGTGAAACTACAAGACCTCTGCCTTTCCTGGCACCCCGGTAAACTGTCTCAACAATGTCAATCATCTCTTGCTTGTCTTCCAGTGTCCAGTTTATCTTGTTATTGTTGCCAGTTCCCAAATCAATCATGATGTGTTTGTTTCGGAAGAAAAACATTACGGTGCAGGGGTCGTACAATTCGTACCTACAGAAAATAAAAAATAAAATTGTTATTTGAATGGCAACATTGTTTAAGAAATGAATTCGAAAATATTAAAACGTGAGGGTATAATAAAGATGGCGGTAAAATGGAAAATACATTGAGAAATTACTTATGACACTATTCGCAAATTATGTGGAGGTAAAATACAATAATTGATTTTTAAATTTATAATAATAAATGTTAAAAAAAAAAAAGATCCTGGGTAACACTCCCCATTTGGAATTGTCATAAGACCAAGGAGCCTGATTCCAGTTCTTTTTAAGTATAAGGCATTTTTCTGAATGGTTGGATATTTTGCTTAACTGCGATTCCGATTACATGTCAATGACAATACATTTTTAAAGGAGTTTGTGATTAATTATCACAGTATTATTAAAAATTATAGGTGCTCAACACGTATAGCATATTATTCATTATTTATACTTGTAGTTTATTATAATTTTTAGAATTTAACACTTTTAACTTACATTTCGGGCATTTGGCATAGGAACTTTACAAACATCGAAATATCTCTCTCGGTTTATTTAATAGTGTTAATATGCGACAAATACCTCACTAATAATTATTGAAGTCGATACTTACGATAATATTGGGGTTTTGTTAAAACTACGCAAATATCGATATTTTTTAAGAATGTCATTCGCTGAATGACAGCTATCACCCGAGAGAATCGGAACCGAAGTTAAGCAAAAATGTTTAAGACTAATTTTAAAAAGAAGGAAAGTGACCAGCATTATTAAATATTATTGGAACATTGAGTACAGATGTTATGCCTACATTTTGTTGAAATCGGGTACTTCTGTGATGTCTACTAAATAAATAACAGCAAAATTCTTCACTTTCTCCGCAATGCTATAAAGTACTTCGTCCATTTTCATACAAGTCGGGTCCCAATCGTGTCCAAATCGTATTACCTGAAATGATTATAATAACACGACTTAAAAATACAGAAAAAAATATGTGTTTGAAGTACAACAAAAAAGTTGTCAACAGAAATCAAAATGTTATATTTAACCTACAATATATTATGTACATTATTTCCCCTTACCACAACTCTATCTTCTTCCGAAAGGATTGCTTGGTCGACCTGCCAGCCATTGTGTAAGTGCCCAAGCATATACGACATTTTGAATGTTTATTTATATTTACTTTTTAAAAAAATACTTTCTAAACGACAACAATCGTTCCGTGACAGACGTCAAAGTTTTTAAACCTAACCTCAATCTCGGTTACAATTTGTAATATCCGAATGCTGCCAGTAACCATAAAATTAGAACTGTGGCTTGTTGTTGTAAATATCGATGAATAACAAGGACAGTACTGAAATATCGATTTTTATTAGGATTATTTATAGTAACCAAATGAAAAAATAATTGAGACAAATGACGATAATGGAAATAAATTCCCTCGAGGAGTATGTGAAGTGAGTAAAAAATGATTACTTCACCCGTTTTTAGTGACCACATCTGTAAAGCCTGGTAAGTACTTTCCAAACTTCTCGTTTTTTTGATCAGTAACATTCACCAATAAGGAAGTCCAATGAAAAATATCGAGTCCTTCAATAAATGCAATATACAGCTTCATATATAACTTCAATTATAAGTTTTTGGAACTATTTTAAATGAAGAAACCATTGGTTTTGAAACGTGTAGATACGTATTTATTGAATAATGGTCTAGAAAATAATTTATTAATAATTGGATGATTTATATAGCGCCGTTTTTGTGAAAAATCACCTCAAGGGCGCTGTTATAATTTAATTAAAAATATTGCATAAATAATGTATTATTATAGATCAACAAACGCCTTTTCTGAATATATAAATTTTATTGTATATAATTATATGTAGAATTAATAAAATCGTTATTGAAAAATAACTTCAACGTCAACAAATCAAAACGCCCTGTTTGTCTGACATAATTGGATTGGCGGCTTCTGACAGCATGCAAATATTCGCACATATAAATGTTACATTTTACAATGTGTCCTTCAAATTTAACCGAAAATAAAAACTGTCGAATTTTTTGCATACTAAATCCAGTATCTACTCTACCTGTCAAACAACCAAAACCGTCTTCACATGATGTCACGCCCGACCTGCCATAGATTTGGAGGGTATTGAAAAATTTAAACTAAAAAAATTATTTTAACTAAAAATAAAATAATTGTAATTGAAGAAATGTACTGAGATTCCTTATTGTGATAGAGCCACTGGTTCCGGGCAGTTCCGACTGTTCTGTCATATTCAAATTTTAAAAAAAAGGGTGGCAATGACTAGGAATAGCCCTTCTTACCTTTAGGGATGACTCCTTCATGTCGTCCACTCCAGACTACTATGCATGTTGATGCCATTATTACCTACACTATACATACCTGTAGTGCCATTGTAAAAAATATATTATTTTTACTAGATTCCGTTTTAACTTATTCCCATTTCTGATTGATTTTACATATTGCATCTAGGAAAATATAACATAATTATAAAATTTGGACAGTATCCAGTACCTACAGATCTTTTGAAAAAATCAACATTGAATGGCAAAACAGACTATAAAATGTCAAAAAAATTCCCAATATCTTTTTTAAAGGTCCTTGACATTCTGATATTTCCCAATTTGATTGATTTGTGGGAATGATAGATAATAAAAAAAACAATGATGATGGGCAATGAACCATAATTACTTTGAAACCATGCGCACAAAGGTGTCGCCAGCATCATTAGCGCATACAACCGTAAATCATATGTACATTGAGCGGCAGTCCACCTTCATTTTTACCTACACACCAAGCGCATAACTTTCATTGGCTCTGCTACTTTAACCTTTGGAATGTCAATCTCCCGCGATCTAATACTTTGATAGTGTGCTGAGGGCAAATTTGCGTGCGACCCGTCGGAATCTATTTTCGTAATAACTTACTTGTTTTTTTGCAAAATGATGTTTTTGTAAATTGTACCGTCTTACCAGATAATATGTTTACACATTTAACATAAGTAGTTTCCCCAGAATAACTTCTTATATTTAGAAAAATGATTTTTTAACATTGCCAATCGGATACACCGGAGTTCAATGGATACAAATGATTATTCAATGGGCAATTCCGGCACACTAGAAGTTAACAGTCCGTCTAGTTTGGTCATAGCTTAGTAAGCATGCTGCCGTGCCATATCTCCATTTGTTTCCATTATCTATGGTGGCAGATCTGAAAAAGAAAAGGGACACAAAGGAAATGAAACAATTAGTTTGTTCGATTCATCATTCTTATTTTTTTCTACAACCAGATATGACTGGATAAATAGTATCCATGTCACTGTAAGAAGTACTTTGACATTCAAATAAATCCTCTCTGACAAATTGCCATGGATAAGGATACACATTAAATTAGAAAATCATGTCCATATATATCGAGCGAAGTCAAACTGTGATCATGAATTATTAGTCCACATTTGAAAATCAATATGATTACTTCTGAACACACAACCTTAAAAGTCAAATATAAGTTATTACTCTCCAAATATCTCTGTAGAAGTCACACTCAAATAATTACAAAGAAAATACAAAGGGTTAATTTAAAATATTTTTCGATGGCATCGTGTTGTCATCTGAAAAAAAATCTTAAATCTATTTCAGTTTTAATTTTGGTAACATGGCTATATTTTATAAGAGGAAGATCAGTTCGAAATAATATTTAAAGGGGCTAAATGCGAGTATATCTATACAAACGAAGTTCCCTATTTTCCGTTTGCATAAAACTATAATATGTATGTGATGGGTGGAGTAAAGGGGAGGTTTTGTGGAAACACTATAGAATGTTACACGTGTCCCCATTGTCGGAAGCACTGCAAATAGTGTAGAAATACACTATTTGAAGAGGGATAGTCCACTGAGCTTGTGGCATCATGCTAGACCACCATCCTCAGTCATGACAACCAGGATTTATAGAATAGTGTAGAAACACACTATTTGGAGGGGAATAGTCCACTGAGCATGTGGCATCATGCGAGACCACCATCCTCAGTCATGACAACCAGGATTTAGATAGTAAGAAAAATAACACAATAAAAACATCCAATTACGGATTGGTTTTCAGCTTTTCTTAAAAGCTGGTTCACAAAATAAAAATAGATAAATGGATAAGATTTCGATCATTCTACAATGAATTTCAACGAGTTAGAACACAAATTGGCAAATGGTATGTTTAAAACAACCATTAAATGGTAGTTTTCAAATTGCAAATTTTGTACTTATCTTCTCTAAAGAGTAACATAAAAAAAAATATCTTGAACAAATGTTAATCAAAAAACAAGATATTAGTGGGGATTTTGAATTGGTTAAAATTTTTAGTTTGGGATGCGAACTTACGAAGAATGTTAACATAAAATGGTTTTCACCGTTACAAAAAAATTAGTGTTTTAGGTAAATAGTAGTTTTATGAGAAAAAACGTTGTGTGATGTTAAGGAAAAGAAAAAAAATTAAAACTACAGGTATGAAAAACAAATGAAACGATTGCCCGATATCTGGGCCAACTCCCGTCACAAACTAAAAAGGCAGTTAAAATAATGTAAAGACACAATACAAAAACAAAAATATTTGAGTGCTCCTTCTCCAGAGAAAAAAAAAAACCTTCAGAATGGTTATTACAAGGGGGCACTTCAGTCGGCACTCTTGTAATAAATACACAATAAATAAACACAGTTAAGTTTTATATACAAAAGCTACAGACACTGTTTTTTATGCTAGGTCGCGTCGCAACTATGTAGGTCCTGTCCTACGTAACCTATTACGCAGGTCAAAACATCAACATCTAGCATAGGTCAAAAACCCTTAAATAGGTTCATGTGTGGTAGCCAAAGGTCATATCCGTGGTTTTGAGATAATTTTTTTTTAATGATTTATTTCATCTCCGACATTTCTTGCAGTTTTCTTGTGATGCCTTCAGTGGAACAACGCTTTTGAAAAATCCAAAATAGTGCATCAATTAGTTACTTTCTCAAAATTACGATTCATAGGCAAAATCAAATTATAGAGCTACAGTGAAACCCTCTTACAAGGTTTTCCAAGGGACCGAAAAAAAAAACTTCTTAAGCATGAAAACTTCTTCTGCGGGAATCTTATAAGAGGTATACACTGTATTTGCAATAGGGCAAGTTATTTTTTCTGGCAAGTTCGCATACATAAAATGATTATTTATAATAATTAGCCTGAAGAAGTGTGTATGTACAAATTAACATACTTATCTGAGCAGGCGACCAAAACAGGAGCAAACAAATGAACTAATTAAATCAAAGGTATTTTTTGTATCCACAATATTAACAGTAATGCCCCAATATTACATATCACAGCGCCCTTGAGGTGATTTTATCACAAAATCGGCGCTATACAAATAATCGAAATATTATTATTAAGAGTGTATATCTGTAGAAGCTTGTTCAGAATAGTGGTGGGCGAAGCGGCTCGGTTTAGTGAGCCGGATCACTATATCGGCTCTTTGTAGTGTACCGGTTCGGTGATCCGGCTCGATTGAATGACGGTTGGCGTCCTCCCGCACCATGCCCTGTCCCTCGCTCCCTTGGCCCTCCTACGCTCTTATATGATACTTTTTTCGTCCAGTTTTCATGTGGATTGTCTTTACAGAGAGCTGATTTAGTGATCCGGCTCACTAAACCGAGCCGCTTCGCCCACCACTAGTTCAGAATACCACCGGCATAAGGAAAAGACATAAATATGCCATTTTATGTTAGTGCTTTAATTGCGTTTTTAATCAATTATATACACCAATTTCATTCATAAAATGACTTATTTCTATAGATAATATTGTTTTCTATTGAAATCAGTAGTTTTTATGGTGGAAATAGGCATATTTCGTCTCAAAAATACGATAGAAACACTAATGTAAAAATATCAAAAATTTAATATACGCGACTCTTTCTTATGAGGGCAAAATGCTGCTAACCGAAAGATGGTAATAAACATGCGTAAAAAATATTGTAGATACATATTAAATTTAAATAATAAAGAGAAATACTAACTACCAAATTGCAAAATGCCTTAAAAACTTGTGTTGTTTATGAATCATAAATTTAAATATTGGGTTTATCGTGATAATTGCATTAACCATATAATTCTGTCTCATGATTAATGTAACCAATTCACTACAAATTAATTAAAGTCAAAACTCCAGTGTTTTTCAATTACAAACATATTTTTCAGGACATTGATTTAAAAATTTAAATATTAGATCTCAATAATTAATTGATTAAATTCATTTGGAAGGGACTGATAGCCCAGTGGATAAAATACTAAGCTAGCATTTTCGCAGGTTGGGTACAAATCCCAGAGCAGGTACCGATTAATTTCCCATTCATGACAAGCTAATAAGCTAAGGGGAAGGAAAACATTTAAAAAAAAAGTTGAACGATAGTAAAAAAATATTCGTTGTCGCAATTAATTAAATAAATAAGTTATAAATTGTGAAATCTGAGATCATTTATAATTGAATAAAAATAAATTAATAATAAAAACAGACGTTGAAATGATCTTTAAAAAATGCTAAAAAGAATTAATAAATTATGATGATTATTTTTGGTTTTGAGATTCAGGAAGATTACTTGGAATGGTAGACTGATAAAATTTGAGAGAATATTTTGATAAATAAATCCAGAATATATTTTGGCACTTACTTTGCTTTGTTCATTAACTTGGAGAGTGAAGACTTATTTGTAGATGTTTTAAACACTACTAGTTGTTTAGGAGACATATCGCGGGGTAATTACTGCAACTAGGTAACTACGAATCAGTGTTTTCGAGTTACACACAAAAACCATACATTTATTTCTTTGCCCATGTATGTCACAAACACGTAATACGTGTTGTAGCATACATGAGCGAGAAAAAAAGTTATGGTTTTGTGTCGAATACACTAATTTCGGAGTTAGCTAGTTGTATTAATTACCCCGCATTGTGTACATGGAATACAGTTTCAAAACTCGCCTATACTGCAAAATAAACCATGAAATAAAAAAAATAAAACAACAAATTATATTTGATAACCCACAAGTGGCAAAAAAGGTTTAACTATCGTTTGGGAATGCCGAGTTCAAATTCCACAGTGGGTTTTTATTATTGTTTACATACTGTAGTTACCATTTTAATTACAGTGAAACTCTCTTAAGAAGTTTTCCAAGGGACCAGAAAAAAAACTTAATCTTCTTTGGAGGGCCTAGCGCCCGCAATCTAAATCTTCCGTAATGTGCCGAGGGTAAATTTGCATCTATTTTCATAATAACTTGTTTTTTTTGCAAAATTACGTTTTTTGTAAATTGTACTGTCCTACCAGATAATGTGTTTATATGTTTATAAAAATTGTATTTATCTATCAAAGTAGTTTCCCAGAATAGCCACTTGTACTCAGACAAATGAATTTTTTAAATTGTCAATCAGATACGCCGGTACAAATTTCACTTATCTGATAGGCAATTCCAGCGCACTAGAAATTAAGTGGGATCTACATGTGTCAATTTTAAAATAAAGTTTTTTTCTAGTACATTACTGTTTTTGGTTGCAACAATATCAATAATTTCATATTTTTCAGTCATAGCAAACTCAAAAATCTCAAGTCGCCGCTGATAAACACACAAATGTTCATTTTCATCGAGATAAGTTGGATAAAGATAAGATACCGACGTCGACGTCCACGGTAAGTTTATATTGGAAGCGAAAAAACAGTATTCGGTAGCATAAAATTTGGAAAAATTACTCAAATTTGGAATGCAGACTCTGCTGTAAAAGTCAATAATAATAACACATATTTTATGACTTTCAGCAAAAGGGGACAATTTCAGGTATATTTGTGATGGATTCACCCTGAACTTTTAAAACTTCCAACTGTAAAATTCTTATGTCCGGAAAAAGGTATTTTTTGTATGGAATTTCGAGGGACCGAAAAACAAAGCGTCTTAAGCGTGAAAACATAAGTGGGAACTTCTTAAACGCGTTTCACTGTACTTACTATATCGAAAAAAACAACCGAGGAAAAGTTTTCAAAATCTCTAAATTCCTTTCTAGTACCATTCTTATATTTTCATGCCATTTTAATCTTTTCACATTTCAATCATTTTAATATTCGACGCATTATGCATTTCTTTATTTTACACAAGTCAAAACCTCAATTTTTTTTCTTTAATATTCGCAAAACACGGACCTGAAAAATAAAACTAACAATCTCCCAACCAATTATTTCTTTTTACATCAGAAAACATTCATCATCTACATAATATCACTATTGACCTGTTTTGTTATAAAAAATACAAGTCAAAATTTGATCATTTAACCTGCCCTGACTAAATTGAGCTTTTACTAACATAAAACCATCCTCACTATTTATTTCACTGCATGCACATTCCATTCAAGTTAGGCAGTCGCACTGGTCGTTTTAATTCCATCAATTGTATTTATTACATACCAATAACTTACATTTTATTTTGTAAATCGCAGAAGGTTTTGACATCACTCTTTTCATTCTATTTCAAATCAAGTAAAATTATCAAACGATCCTCTAAATTCAGTCAAAGTTATTATGTGCTTTAATCGTGCAAGTTTAAGGGTAATTTAGTGTACACAAATTTAAAAATATTGGTTATTCATGGATTGTTTGAGAGTAAAGGCGAGTTTTGAAGCAAAAACAGTTGGACCCTTAGAAGAATTGATGTTATCTGATTGAATATAAGCTAAATTAATTAACGGCTGCAATTTCAGCTTTTGTATGGTAATAAAAAAGGGGTTTTAATTTGTAACAGGGTATTTTCACTAGCTTTTTTATGCCGAGAAAAATTATGATAATAATGGCATTTTTATGTTCACGAATAAATTTTCTATCACAATTTAAAATGTGTCATTTTTGATTTGCCACCAAAACGACATGTTCTATGGCGTTGTTTTGACGTAACGCCGACCGACGTTGGTGACAGCCGTCTTACTACCCAGTGGCGTTATCTACATTATAATGACGACGTAGCCAATTCAAACCGTTTTGGAATGTGCAGTTTTAGATTGTTTTAAAAATCAATAGTTAAAAATGAAAATATTAAAATGACACATTGCCCAATGATCAGAATCAGAAGTATAAACTGTAAATCTTCCACACATTTTTAACGGTACCATAGTTTATGAAAATACCCTATTGGTGAAGTTAAAACATAAAGATATTAAAAAACAAACAGTACAACAGTTTTCTAAGAAATTCACTGCTTAGTCATATCAATTAGTTTAACAATTGAATCAGTTGGTTTAACATTGGAATCGGTTGGTTTAACATTCAAATCTGTCGGTTAAACAGTCGAATTGGTTGGTTTAACATTCGACACTATCGGCCTGACAGTCGAATCTGTTGGTTTAACAGACGATTCGGTTGGTTTGACAGTCGAAATAATTGGTTTAACAATCGGTTCGGTAGGTTTAACAATCAAATCGGTTGTTTTAACTTTTGGTTGCTTTGATAGTCGAATCGGTTGGTTTAAACAATTAAATGGTTTGGTTTAATGGTACTGCGGCCCTGGGTGTCGAATGCCATTCTCGCTTCCACCTTGAGGGGGATCCTGAGAGTTGGCACTGCCGATGTTGTGGTTACCAGTAATGTTCTGGTTGCTCTGAATGTTTTGATTGTTCTGTGTGTTCTGGTTGCTCTGCTGCTGGTTGGTGGCCCAGCGGTCTAGAGGCGAACCCGGAGACCAGATTGATGATAAAGAGTGGAAGGGATCGAAAGGACGTGCCACCTGAAATAGTTAATAATAATTGTTAAAAAGTAGCACATATTGCACTAGCTAAATCTCACAAAACAGATTGAAGGGTAATGGAAAAGAAAATCAGCCCAAAACGAAAAATGAGTTAATAATGCCATTCAATGGGTGCATCATCAAATAGCATGCTTCAAAAAAATTTGTTAAAACATTATTTTATTTATGTGAGTACCACACAAGAGTCCCAGCTGCTCTCAACTGTCTGGAGCTAGTGAGACTATGCCATCCCTAATTGGGGTATGTTGTGAGGCTGAAAGCAGTCGGGGAGGGGGGGAGGAGATGGAGTAGGAATTCAGATCCGGTCACCAAACACGACTCAAGCTATTTCAAGCAACATTTCAATTCTGAATGGTGGTCTTTCACTAGGGCGATACTGAAAGTATCTAACACTCTGGAACATGTCGCAAATATATTAAGTATTATTTTAAATGAATAAATTGTGAAGTAACACAAATTAATCACATAAAATTTACTTGCACCAAATACGGTAGAAATATAATAATACGCGCAACTCTTGACATTTACTATACATTGAGTTGGCAGAATTGGGTTTCCATATACTTTTTAATAGATTTTCTGTGAAATATGTTCTGAATAAATTATAGAAATCGAAAATTAAAAAAATAAATATTTGGTAACCTACATATGATTTTACTCTTTTTTTTACTTCTGTATATATATATTTTAAGAGGCTATTAAGATTGTATTAACATTTAAAGCCATACTGCTCACGCCTTGTCTAAATTGTTTACAAAGAAAATAAAATATTTATTATAATGGTAATACAGTTCGGAAGCACTATAGAACGGGCCGCTAGAGGCGCTAGTGTAGCATGTTGCCAGCATTTCGACAAAGCTGCGCGTGAAATCAAATATCATAGAAATACATCAAAATACTGGTAATATAAAATATATGAAAAAACCAATTCGTACAACTTGGCCCGCTAGAGGGTGCTAATGTAGCATGTTGTCATCAAATGTCAAGGCTGGAGGTATTATCATTTACGAGTATTTGTTTGTGCAAGCCGGGACTTTAACCTGCGACCTCCGGATTCATAGCCAAGGATCGTAACCACTCAATCAAGGAACAACTTGTGCAAACAAGAGCGTCCCAGGGCTGTTATATACATCGGAGCATGTGGACAAGCCTAGCTGAATTCTGTACCAGCCACAATAACAACTAGACAGCCTCAGGGCTGTTATATACATCGGGGCAAGTTGACAAACCTGAGGTTGCTGGGCCTGCTGGTACTGGGGCTGTTGGTGTAGACGGGGGGCAGGAAGACCGGGTGGGGGGCGCGACGGGGTGCTCCCGATAGCCCCGAGCCCTCGGGCGCTGGAGCCCCCCTCGGCAGGGTAGCCCCACAGCCACTCGGCTTGGCTGCGTTCTGTACCGGCTGGAAACAACAATTTGTTAAATTAATATCGCTGAAGTGTGATTTTAGCTTTGGTTAACATATTCTATTTACAATTTTTTTTTGGATAGGAAACAGTTTTTTTTTTGTCGAAAATTAAATACTTTTTAATCGCATTTGTCCATTTGTAATATTAATATATAAAAGAGTCTTTCATCTGCTTTCAAAAACAGTATATCATTTTGGAATACGTTTAAAAAGAGCCAATTTATTTGAAATTGAATGACACGCAAAAATATTTCACTAAGTAATCATCAATCCGACATGTAAACATATTTCATAAACTCGAGGGGTTAAACACCTTAGATGGTCCGTAACTCTAGCACTAAAATTTCTTGAAGTCTTTTCTACATAAAAAAGTTATAATCGTTACAAATTAATTTATAAACCCCTGATTTATTTAAAATATCATCTTTCCTTGTACCGGACATAGTTATTAAATTAATTTTAGGCAAAATTTAGGTTAAGATGTTTAGTTTAATTCACTTATAAAAGATGTTTAGCTTTAAGTAAATATTAAAGGTCACTTAGCATCATACTAGGGACGATGAAGCGAAATTCCTAGCGTAGAGATAAAGATAATGTGCAAATGCAAGCACTCCTCTTCTTCATTTCTACGCCACTGAGTAATGTTTTTTCATGCCTAACCTGACGAGCCTCCACTGACCGTCAACAGGACATTTCCCCGACCCCCACCAATCCTACCGCTTGTCTTACCAAACTGGCTAGATTCCTTCTAAAATCAATAGGTATAAGATTTTGTCAAAGATTCCCGCAGATGCGGTTAAACTAAATTTTGCAGACCTGTTTACGAGTCTCCGCGGAATCAAATAGATTGAAGTTTTTTGTTGTACCTATGTTAATTATGTTGCAATCCGGCGGCAAAAAGTTCCACCACCCAACATTGTCTGCCATAATTTTTGGAAAAATAATTTTAATGCTGCGAACAAAATTCTGGTGAAGAGCAGGGATGGGTTAATGGAGGCATGAAGTCAAGGTCCACTACCTAATTTTTTAATATTGTCGATTCGAGATTGTCTTTGCCCTCTGCAGCCCGCGAAATAATTCGCTGGGCTGGCCGTCGGTGGCACAAGGGAGTATGAGACAAAATGGTTAAATTCAAAAAGGAGGGCTTCAGCACTGTACCGACCCTTCTACCTCCTGTCTCTTCACTGGACCTTCTAACCGACTTGGACGCTCTTCTCTTCACTCCCTGACCCTCTCCTGCTCTGGATTCCACCATCCCTTTCTTAATGAAAAATTCAATCACCTTTTCCAAGGCACCCCTTTCCCCCTTCCTATCCTTCTCTGAGGCGTCGAAGTGACCAAACCCGCAACTTCTTCTTCGAAACGTGCGGCAGGTATTTACAGAGCCTATCCCGTAGAATACTTGTTATTCAAAATATATTTTTCAAAATTTATTATTAGTATAAAAAGCTGATTGGATGTTATTTGGAATGTTTTATTTAATAAATTTGAAGTACCATTATTCAAAAATAATTTTTTTCTCCACAGTTTACCAATATTATTTATTTATGGATAAACATAAATTTAATAAACTTTTTGTTGAACATATTATTATCTATTAATTAAGTATTATAGTCGTTGTTGATTGCAATCTGTTTAATTACATATAATTCATGGTTAAATAGAGAAACATTGACTTATCTACTAAGCATGGAATGAAAAGCTGATAATTTTTGAGCAAAAGGATGATTAGAAGTTGTATCGAACGTCACGGCGCATCTCATCATATGGCTAAGATGACGCTACTTTATGCCGTATTTACGTGCCATGCCTTCCACGTCGCTCGCTAGACTGACAGAGGCGGGGAACGATAAGCTGTATTTACATTGTATTCCCTCTCCGCTGTCCAATCAACAAGACGGAACGTGATTGGTCAAACCCATCCATTGCACGAGGTGATATGCAAATGTCCCGATAAAAACACAAGCTGCCCAAAAATTCAAATTTGATTTACGAGAGTCCTACCAGAATCATCACAAACATATATATATTAAACGGTGGGACTCTCGTCAACATTGCTATTTATAAATTAGGTATAAAAATGTTAACATTAAGTAGTTGTAAGAATTCTCCCGTACACTGTCGAGGTTGGGACCCTCAAAATAAACTTATATATCCGATTGTAAGCTTAATAAAAATGGTGGGAAGAAGTAGCTTAAACGAGAGGAAACGGTCGAGTGAGTTCTATTGCAAGCATAATTTTAAATGTTGGAAAATAAACCACACATAAACACAAAATGCTATACCAAACGATACCTCGATAACACAGGGCGGATCGAGCGTTCATCCACAAAACGCGCCCGGTTCTATCGCGGGCTATAAATACTCCGCAATAGATAAACGACGGTCACTCTCACCCAGTCATCACTTGAACTCGCAACAACTCGACCGCTCGGCTCTACTCGCATAATCTTCTCACCTGGACATCTCTAAACCGCTTTTGACTCTGCAATTCCTTCACACAATGCCTCTTCTACACTTTGGATAATTCTGGACCGAGTCTACATACTTAGCAGCCCGCCGACTGGAAGACCCACCCCTATTTACAGTCAATATAGATGACAAGTGGTCCGATATAGAAGTATTATTATGTAAAATTATGTCTGTATAAGTACCTTTACGATAGATGTTTAATTCAAATTTATTTTCAACAATAGAAATATTTAAGTCTAAGAAATTTATGCTAAAATTTTGTCCATTTCTATAGTAAATTTAATATTTTTATGGAGTTTTTTTAGGAAATTAAGAAACATTTTAAGTTGTCTTTCAGTCCATATACAAAAACGTCATCTAGATATATTTTCCAAAAATAAACATATTTTAATAATAAAACAGAACTGTTAAAAATCTTATTATCTAAATTGTTTGAAAACATATCGGCTACTAAAGGACTAATACTAGAACCCGTTGCTAAGCCAACCTTTTGTTTAAAAATAATATTATCAAATTGAAAAAAAGTTTTGTTTTAAAACTTATAAACTTATTTTCAATAACTTATCCTGTGACAAGTTCTTAGGAATATTCTATGAATTAAGTAATTTATAAATAATAATTCCACATTCATCAAGCGGAACACTAGGAATTAAATCTAATACATCAAACGATACCAAAAGTGCATTATTCGGGATGTTTAAAAATTTTAAAAGATCAACCAACTTGAGAGAATTTTTAATTGTATATTTAGGTTTAAAAACATTGGTATCCAAAATTATTCTATTAATTGTAGATGTTAATTTATAGCTAGGGGCATTACAGTTTGAAACTACGGGTCTAATAGGTTGATTAGTTTTATGAATTTTTAGTAAGCTATATAATTTTTGCGAATTTTTAACTGTCAATCTTTCATTTTTAAATTAATATGTTCTCTTGCACAACTTTTTGATGCATTTATAATTTCATCTTGACATTTATTAATTGGATTTTTATTAACAAATTCAAAATATCCAGTCTTTTTAACATAATTTGTCATTATTTTTTAGTATACTGTGTATCCCGATGAGGGAAGCTTCGGTTTCGATAAATGTTGATTTTTATACATTAAACAGTGGTGTAAACAAAGCATTTCATGTTTATTTCTTTTTAAATATACCTAGACTTCTTTCATTTTTAATTCCGTCTGGAAGGCAATTATATAAATTGCCCCCGTAGCTAATGGATTGCTTGCCATATTGTGTATGTATGGTGTGTAAATGTATGTTGTTGTGTAAATTGTGTACGTAATTGTGGCTAAAGCCATTTCAAGAAACATTTTGATTCTTAATGGTTGTCTTTTGGTCATAAGGTCTATATCAAACCAATAGAAACATAAACATAGCAAGCAACTCACCGAGACTGCCACTGGTGCTGGGCTGCAGTGGAGATGTGCTAGTCCGCAACAGGACATCATGAGGGTTCAAGTTATTTGAGGCCTGCAGTCCTGATGACCTTCCCGACTGATCCCAAACACTCAAGGAACCACTCCAAGCGGAGGCAGAGGACTTCGGGTCTGACAAAAAAAATAATATGAAAATGTTTTCAAAATTGTCTTTTCACAATTCAAAATACAAAACATAAGAGGTACTCTTAATTTCAACATTATTCCAACTCTGAATATAAGAAAATACAAAACTAATTTGAAGACAATGTATCACCCCGCATAGGCTGCCCTTTTTTATAATATGAATTATACACAACTGCGCTTTTTGGAGTATGTTGTGAGGTTAATGGGACTGAGGAGATGGGGGAGAGAAGGGTTGGGAAGTGAACCTCTGTAAGATACCGGTCTAGGCCAGTGAGTGTAAGCGGGAAACAAAAATAAATGGGGCCCGATCTCAAAGCAAGGAATATGTGTGTATGTAGTGACAAATTTAGAAAAATCCTTAAAGTTATTGATTAAATATGTAAGATTTGCATGATTTTAGTAAAGATATGACTAATATTGTTCAAAAAATGGTTGTTGAATAGAAAATTATTTTGCAAAAATTGTGCAGAATACAATAGAATTAAAAGAAAAACAAACCTGGGTAAAAGTCTCGCGCTCCGTATGCCATTTCAAACATGCTTTCCGTACTATTTCCCATCAATCCGATATTTCCTTCGGCAGGCCCGTCCCAGAGCATCGGAGAATCGAACGCTTCCATTCCTGTCAACTCTTCCATCCCCGTAACCGCCGCATTCATGTCCAGGAGGCCCTGATTCGAAGCTAAGTCCAAAAGATTCCCCGATAAACCGGAAGCACCCAGAGAATTGTAGTTTCCAGCCTCCAATGAATTCACATTTTGCATTGGGTTGAAACCATCAACGCGTTTGTTCAACAAGTTATTCTGATGAATGGAAGATGTCACGGGCTTGTTCTGAATTCCGAGCGATGAACCAATTGGATTTAAGCCATTGTTTTTGCTGCTTGCCGCAACGCTGCTATAATTATTGGTGTTTATCTCGGGCATTGCGATGTGACTGTTGTTCGGAACCATATCAGGAAGGGTTCCACTGAAATAGGAATGAGGCAAGAAGAAACTGTTGTTATTATTTACCAAGCCCATATCATCGGATAACTTTTGGGGTTGTGGTTTTTTAATCGGTTGAGGTATCGGTGCTGTATTATTCAAAGCATATTTTCTCGGAGCTTTATCTACCATGGATTCCATCCAGTTTGTTGGGGATTTCTTAACATAGAAATTAGAACCAATGGGTCCCAAATCTGTGCTTGTTTTGACATCTGGTTTCTTTTTCTCCGGCTGCGGGTACAATATTGCAGAGTGTGTTTGTGTTATGCCACCCGTCGATCCTTGTGCGATAGTTTGCAATTTTTGCTCTGGTTTTTTAATTTCTGGTTCCTTGACGTGTCCAGTAAATCCGTGTGCAAAGAGAGAGTTGTCCGTTCGGGCCACAACATCACTGAATGAAGCTTTGTTCTCCCAAACCGTGGGAATAGCCGGCGGAGTGCTTGGCGAACTCCTGGCCATGTTAAAACCAGCCAAAGCGTGAACTCCCGCAGCATTATTACTGTGATCATTATTATTCTTCGTGCCGAAAATAAAACTCTTATCCAGTGATCTTTTCTTTGAAAGAATCTGTTTTTCCTTCTTATTATTCACCTTGTGACTTTCTTTTTTATTTTGTTTTGGGGGCAGTGCAATTTCATGTGTGCTGACGATATTGACACTGTTTTTGGTGATATCAATAAGCTTCTGTTTCTCAGTTGTCTCCGAGGCTTTTTCTGTTGCAGTTTTGATTTGCGGCGAAGTATTAACATTTTCTCTATTTTTTGTCCACCGCTGATTGGGTTCGATCTGTGTTGTGCTGGGCACATGTGATTTGTGGTCATATTCTTCATCCTCCCCGTCTCCTTCGTAACTATCCTTGTATTGTACGGCGATTTTAGTTTTCTTGGCAACAACAGGCGGGGGTGCCTTCTTGCTGTTGCATGCTCCACTAACAGATTTAATGGAAGAAGACGTAGAATTATCATTCTCCTTATCGGCTTCATCATTGTTTGAACTTTCGGTGGTTGTTGAAGAAGTGTCCTCTTCACAACTGTTATGTGACTGATGTACGTGAGTTAAACACTTGGTCTTGGCATGTTTTTTACTGTTGCCAATGTGATGTGTTTGTGCATTGGTATGTGTTTGATTATCGGTTGTAGCGCCGATATACATACTTGTTAATTTTTTTGGTACTTCTAGCAGTTTATTTCTTTTATCATGTGGCACTTCTTGAGTGCTCGGAACGAGCTTCACGGTATCACTCGAATCGCTCGAATTACCCGGCGAAGCTTGTTTGACCGGACTTTTAATTCCGATGATGCTGTTTCGACCAAAAACATTTTTCCACGTTGCGTGGTTATTTGTCTGTTGTTCTTTGATCGAACCGGCCTTTCTGTCTTTGGCTTGCGATAACTCTGTATCTGCAGCCAAATCAAGGCCAGTACCATCGGATGTGTTTGAATTGCGTTTTCCTAATTTTTTCCGACTCTTACTGACGCCTTGTGTGAACTCTTCATACTTTTGACTCTGGCTTATATTAGAGTTAGCTTTAGAGTCTTCCATTAGGAAGTTGTTCCGTTCTTCAAAGTTCCAACTGGATACTTTGAAGCTGGGCGGTTCTCTTTGTTTCTTTTCAGCAGTAGGGCTGGGACTGCAATCCCAAGCTTCTACCTTTTTATTGACGTCCATCGCGATTTCATTGAGATTAAACGGTGGAAGAACCACCGCTCTCGATTCTCTAGACAAAGCCATCGTAGCGACTTTGAGAATTCTATCCGAGTCGTAGAAACCTGCTATGAGAACACAGACCCCGATGCAAGTTAATAGCGAAAGCGCAGCGCTCCTCAACGAAGGTTCCCAGGGCGGTCTTCTCAGGACTGTGGCGCACCTCCCGGCGAGAGTTGCAGGTATTGAAGAGATCAATGAATAGTTTACAGCAGTATTGAGAGAAGTCTGGATAATGAGCATTCTCTCTACCTTTGTCAGAGTGAAATCAGGTGTAAATGCAATATCCACTTTATAAGTTCCGTTCGGGAATAATCTAAACGGTTCACAATTCAACACTTTGAATCCGTAACCTTCGCACTCGATACTGTTAATAAA